>BMAO01000025.1:0-78104 GCA_019973975.1 Trichonephila clavata
GCATCAGACGAGACGGGTTTTTAGTCTAGAAGCTGTGATAATCAAACAAAGCATCACATCAGTTCACGAGAGTTGAACAGAGATGCAAATTACCAACACACTATACTTCAAAGCTGTCATGCGTGAGATTGAGATTCAACGTGGTAAGTAGTATATATTGAAATTCCCAATATTATAACAGGAGATGTGTAGAGAATTTTCTCTACACATCTCCACGAACTTCCATCACACTTCCAGAATGTGCTCCTGTTGAGAGCGCTTATATTTTTATATTTCATCTTTTTACACATTCATATATAAAACAACTTTATTTGTTATGTATATATTCGATGAATAACAAGCTCATAAGTTTTTAGCGCGTTTTTCACGTAGTGGAACAAAAGCGCTATTAGGACGCAAATTTCGTCTTCGTTCCATATTTTGTCGTACCTTTTTTTTATAATACTAAATAGTTGATTAATAGTTTTACAATTTCAGTTCAGATTATTGAGAGAAACATGTAGTTTATTAATACAAAAGTTCTATATTATGGATGCTAAAATGTTTTTACATGTGTATATGTATATTTGTATGTACGTATATACGAGGGTAAGCAAAAAATTACATACACTTTTCGTTCTACAACTTTATTAAACAAAGATAGGCGTACAATTGATACATTATTTTTCGATATAGTCTCTACCTTGAGCAATGCACTTGGTTCAGCGAACCACATGCTTCCGAATGCCAGCATGTTAGAAGGTTTTAAGCTGTTCGGGAAACCCTACTTCTGAGCCGCATATCGAACGTCCTTGTACGAAACAAATAGACGACCTCTCAAAGCTTCCTAGAGCGATCCAAAGAAATGAAAGTCTGAGGGAATGAGATCTGGGCTGAATGGAGGGTGTTCCAGGGTCTCAAAGTCCAACATGTTGTTTGCTGCGGTAATCATTCGTGTTACCCATCGCATGCACGCTTTACGGAATTAGAAATCGTCGTGGATAATTTTATAAGCAGAACCGTGACTGATGTTTAAAGATGTGACCTCATCTATTTTAACTCACCTACTTTGGATAGACTAGAATTTTTAATATCTATTCCGTTCCGTAAAATTGTGAAATATCCAGACTAATTATAAAATAAACTATTTTTGTAGTTTAACCATTGTTAGGGGTAAAAAAAGCAATAATTTTCAATTAAGACTCCTATTTTGAATTCTTTAACAACAAAACGTTAATCCCAAGAAAAATTTACATTTCCTTAAATATATGTAATTTACTGTATTTATTTGAGCACAATGAAGTGTGTTTCCAAATAAAGAACAAGACATTATTCTATTTGCTTACTTTTTGATTTCCATTTTCAAAAGTATTTTTTCATGGCTGCTTAAACAATTTGCCTGTTTTTAGATCTTTAACACTTACTGAAATGGGAAAAAGCGCAATCGAATAGAAGCTTTCCACATTATTTACCCTTTCAAACACATTCATTGCTTTTTTAAATTAGTAGAAAAATCAAAATGGTGAGTAAAACGAAATATAAATAACAAAACATTCAATAATTCAGAATGGTTGATAGATGAAAGTCTTAATTAGTCACCTTAAAAATTAAAATTCTTACTCTGAAGATAAAATTAAAAAAAAGTTTTACTTTATTAATATTAGACTGGCCACACCAAATATCTATTCAAAAGTGCTTTCAAAATAACTCCAATAAAGAGCAGCATAACGATATCAAACTAATTCCCAATTTAGCTTAGAATTTTCGAAAAAGTACGTTTAATTTATGCCGAAATACAATCCAAAATATCTAAGCAAACTTCTAAAAACAAATGTTCTGGAACAATGAAACTGAATCAGAATGTTGCCAAAAATACGAAAATAAATTCACTTGTTAAAAGAATAATTTTTTTAAAAATGATTTATTGAAAAAGTATCTGTAATTACGTTTCCAAAGAAGAAATATATTGATAAATGGGGCAATTAATAAATATAAATAAAGAAAAATATGTAACAATCCTCAAAAAAGAAAAGAAAACTGTATAAAGCATACATTTTTACGTTCAGAGATAAGGTGTGGCACATATGAAGACATTTCACCAGAATTATGACAAATTAAATTTAAAAAAAATTAGAGCAAATTTCAAAAAAAAAAAAAGTTTATAAAAATACTGTGAAATTGTGAATTCAAATATACTCACTTCCAAAAGTTAAGCACGAAGATGTAAAATGCAAAAAAAATCAACAAATACTGCTTTGATTGACACAAAATTTGGCAGTAAAGTAGCATATATATTTATACATAAAACAAAATCAATAATTATACACAGAAATGAAAACAATATTAAATTTTTGTAAGTTATCAGATAATGTCATACTGGAGACTTAAACAGAATTATGTATAAAGTGAAAATAAACAGCATAAAAGGAAAAAAATGACATTAATAGGGTTTGTGATCCCCCCTCATCCGTAAGCAAATTTTACACTTTCTGACCATACTTTCAATTAGGTGGTCAACCACCGCAGAATTAAGCAGTCGCCATTCTTCATGTAGAGCAGTTTCCAGCTCAATAAGAGTGGCTGGAGGTGGGAAACGGGAAGATACAGCACGGTAGAAAGCATCCCAAAGATTTTCAATGGGATAAAGGTCGGGCGAATATGCTGGCCACGCCATACGCGCAATCCCTTCACTCCCCAGGTAGTCATCGACGATGTCAGCTCTATGGGGACGTGCGTTATCGTCCATTAAAACAAAAGTTGGGCCAACTGCTGCAGCGTACAATCTCACAATGGGTTCTAGAACTTCATCTCGATACCGGACAGCCGTCACAGAACCCCGTTTAAAGATGTGCAGGTCGGTGCGGTATCCTAATGAAATCCCTGCCCACACCATAATGCTTCCGCCTCGGAATACGTGATGTTCGGTGATGTTTTGGGGCTGAGTGCGTGTTTCTTGTTTACGCCATATCCTTATACGCTTGTCATCTGGCTCCAAAGTAAATCTTAACTCATCAGTAAACATGACATTGCCTCAGTCAGACACAGTCCAATTGCCATATTCCCGGCACCACTTTAATCGTGCCCCTCTTGATTGGACGGATAGAGCAACGCAAACTCGAGGTACCCGGGCATACAGTCCATTCATATGTAATCTTCGGCGTACAGTAGCTGCAGATATAGCCTTATCAATGGACGCTGTAACCATAGATGTCACACGTGTGGAGGTCGCTCTGCGATTCCGCTTGGCTACAATAGCAATATATCGATCTTCCGCGGGGGTTGTAACCCTTGGGCGACCGCCTACGGGCCGTACTGTCTGTGTGGTTTGGAATTGTTTCCATAAACGTGAAATTACAGAATGAGGAACGCCGAAGAAAAGAGCAACATCTGTGATCGACTGTCCTGCTTCAATGCGCCCCACAGCACGCCAGCGCTCAGAATCTTCCATTCGTTTTCTGGAAGTCATAGAAACACGTATGTCTTGAAAACAAACTGTACGAAAGTTTTAAACACCTTCTATCAGCACTTACAAATCAACTTCTGTAACCCTTCATAAAGCTGGCTTCTTATAAGACTGCCCTTTTTGCATATTTCTTGACATGAAAGCATGATTGGCTGTTACCTAACATATTTGCATACTTCCATCTACCTCTGCAGCGAATTGCATCCTCTTCAATTCTGATTGGCTTTCGGAAATTAGCATTTCCCTCTCCGTGTTTAACTTTTGGAAGTGAGTGTATATCGTTGTTTCAAAATTTCAAAGCAATTGGTGAGGAAATTTCGGAGGTCTGCGATTTTGAACCAACATACACTTATATTTTTAATTATATAGAAAATGGGCAACTTTATTGAACTATTCAAAATAAATATAAATGTCTTGTTGATTACGACCTGAATAAGTGTAAAGTTGTTATTTTAATGATTAATTTTTATTCTTACCCATTCTATCGAATTTAAAACAAATAAATAGCTTATCTATAGAATGTCATTTGTCTCCTTTCAGCTATTAAAAGGAAGTTTCCTTCTAAGTACTTAAGACATAAAAACAATTAGTTATCTTGGCAATTGTATTCGTTGAACGAGATACTACGACCATTTATAGTAAAAATAATCAATAAAACTTTTCTTCATTCTTTTGAAAATTCTTGCATCTTTTCTCAGTTTCCCCTTCGGAAAAATATAGAAAAAACAATCCTGAAAGAGCAAAATGGTATTGACAACAAATAATGTGCAAGATTCTTTGTTCCGCCAAGTAAATGATCGACATTAAGTATTTTTCTATGCAAATGCCAAGCCATTTGCATTGATTTTACGAACTAAATGCTCAAAGATAACGGTATGCTTCAATCACCATTTTTTTTGGGTAGAAGATATAAAAAGAACTTCGAAAGAAAAAGTCACCAAGATTTCGAATTCTTAGAATTATAGAAACAGAAGAATTTATTTTTTCAGTTATTTTGTGAAGAAATAGCTGTATAAATGCTTCTCTTGTGATGTTGGGAATAGAGAAATTATATTCGAAATACTTGCATTTCCTCAGAAATTGAAAAAGTAAAAGGTTAGAATAATTATTCTAAAAAGTTTTCGACTTGAGAAAACGTTAAAAAAATTATTAAATGTAATAAATGGTAGAAATATTGGAATTCTTTTAAGAACACAACTGCAAGTGATAATATTATTTTAAATCTGTGAATCATTCAAAAAGGTTTTAGTAAAGCAGAGGTATATATAAATCATAAAAAAAGAATAATGAACAAAATATTGATAATTTTAAAGTTTTTCTTCATAAGATAAGTTGAATCCTTTTATGCTTTTCAAAAATTAGCATATTTTGTGCTTCATTCCTTGAAAAATGACTTTGCAAAAGTCAATGCAGTACCAAAATACAAAACTTTTGTGTTATTAACATGTATTTAAAAAATATCAGTCTTATCTCCCTTTCCCTCTTGATACTTCTCACAACTATATCAAATTGATTAAATGCCATTATTTTGACTAACAACTTTTTAAACAGAAATTTATTTAAGTTAGATCAGTTTGGAAGAATTTGCAAAAGTTATTTTTGAGGTTTCTACTTTAGGTATCCGACTACCCTAAAGTTGTGAATTTTGCCAAAAATTGACAAATTTGTTTTATGATTTTATTTTATGGGCCATCTTATTAGCTTTATAAAAATACCAAGTTTAGCATTTTCCGTTCACTAGAACAAAAACTACAAGTGTTTTAGTAAAAGCAGATGCCATTACTTTAAGGAAGCTGTCACACTTCAAAACGCGTTTTACTCGAAATGTGATTTTTTGAAAATAATCAAACGGGGGTCAGCGATTGCAAAAAAAGGTTTTGAAAATTGTATAATAGTAGAAGTGTTTTAACCTTCAGATTTATCAATCACTGTTTTATTACAAAATTTACAGTCCGTTATGTGAAAATAATCACTGTTTTTTGTAAAAATTAAAATATCTCTTATCCTGAAAGTCATTTCGACAATGAATAACATAGCAACACATCAGAATTGAAAAATTGAAAATCTGTTCATAAACCTTTGGTACAGAATGGACCGCGTTTATGTTATTTTTTGTCAATTTTTACCACTTTTTTCCCATTTTAGTTATAACAGTTTATTTTTCTCTTCTTAATTTTAGCATATTTTTCTTTAAATGTACTAAAAAAATCTAAAAACAATAAAAAAATCCACATATCTCCATTTTTTAAAAAAAAAGTTGTCGCAACCAGTCGGATACCTTAATTTAACTGCAACAGTCATTGAATTTTGAATCGCGATCACGGAACTCTTCAATGGACGTCCAACTTTTACTTTCTGCTTAAATTGTTATCTTAACTTTCTGGATGCCTCAGATTTAATATTTATTTCTATATAAGTATGGGAGTGAAATTTTCGATCGTTTTTTAAGACATGAGTTTTTAATCAGCCCCCTGATTTGATTAAATAGTTCAAAATTCAAAAGACATTGCAAGGAAATTTTTCTAGGACCGTATTTTTTAAAAATGCATCCCAAAGCCAAAATAATATTTTGTAATCACTCTTGTCATAATAACTGTAACTAGCTATCCCAAACAACAGAAGCGCCTTCTAGCGACCACCCATCTTCAGTGCAGGTCAGGTGAGGAAAGTGCGGGTCGCGCTATGAGAAACCATTGTTGCTCTTTACCCATTATTTTTGTTATTGATTTGTGTTGTCTTTGTGTAACCCAACTTAAATTGATAAATATAATGGTTAGACTAAACAGAGACTTTATTGAAGAGAAAAATAAGTTATTATTACTAATATGGAAAAAAAAAATGGTAAAAATTTACAAAAAATAAAATAAACAAGGCCTGTTCTGTAACAAAAGTTTATGAAAATTTTTCAATTCTGATGTGTTGCTGTGTTGATCATTTTTGAAATGATCTTCAGGGTAGGGTAAGAGATATTTTAATTTTTACAAAAACCAGAGCAATTTATCTTAGTTATTATATGAAATTGTTAAAAATAACAGTGATTACGTTAACATAAGGGACAGTAAATTTTGTAATAAAACAGCGATTGATAAACATGAAGGTTAAAACACTTCTACTATTATCCAGAACTTACACAAAAAATTTCAGTTAGTTATTTTCAAAACTTTTTGAGCAATCGCTGGCCCCGTTTGAGCTTTTTCAAAAAAAAAAACATTTCGAGTAAAACGCGCATTAAAGTTAGGCATATTGCTTAAAGTAATGGCATCTGCTTTTACTAAAACACTTGTAGTTTTTGTTCTAGAGAACGGAAAATAATAAACTTGGTATTTTTATGAAACTAATAAGATGGCCCGTAAAATAAAATCATAAAAAGAGTTTTCAATTTTTGGCAAAATTCACAGTCTAGGGTAGAACTTACCAGGTAGTCAGGTAGACCTTACTAGGTCCTTAACAAACTGTCGCCAATTGCTATGATTTAGGGTTGCGTGTTATACATTGATTTCAATTACTGCTTATACATCATTTTCCGATTGGGTGTGAAAGAGTGTATATTAACGTCGAATTTTTAAGCAACACGAGTGGTATTGGTGGTGGATCTCTGAATTCTGAAGCATGGTCAAGTGACGATGACGAACCTGAGCTGGTACTTTCCTCTTTGAATTTCCATACCATGCAAACGGGACTTAGAGCTTCAACACATTTAACGAGTACATCAACCTGGGTCTTCAGTGGCACTAAGCTTGAACTCATGACCTTCGGCCACGAGTCCGTGACCATGACCACTAGACTACGGTACCCTATCGTTCGAATGGAGAGTAACGTGTGGAAAAGTTCGGACTATGACCATAAAAGGAAATGAAATGGGAGTGGAATTTTTAAGTTTGGTGATCTTTTCTAATAAATCCCTAGCTGTTTAATTGTGAACACGAATGTGTAAGATGGAAAAATAAAGATTAAATGAGAAGTAAAATTAGTTCAGTATTAATGTGTGTGTGTACTATCCTTACATATATACATTTCAAAACTTTTATTTTATCAGTGATTCATTAGATGGGGAAAAAGATATTATGCTTTATTCAAAAAGAACAGTTAATTCAAATAAATATTATTTTAAATTTTATTAAATACTAGCTGAAATACACGTTCTTCACACACGGGGGAATTTTTTAAAAATAAAAAAATATTATTCTTGATGTAACAGCTGTGATATGTAAGGAGAATAAAACACACACACACAATGTATAGCAAGAATGTAAAATATTTTTTAATGAGTGCACTTATTATTTATCTATAACGCCCTTTTTAAGCCCTCAGAATATCCTTTAGTCAATTTTCACAAACACCCTTTTGTAGTGGATCTCCACTCCACATAAGATACATCCGTATCAAATTTCAAATCTGTAGGTCTGATAGTTTGAAAACAGGAATATTTATATATAACGGTCATTAAGACCTCGCTAAGTCCCTTGGGAGGCGATTCAGGTAAAAACGGGAATCTTCATGGATGAGGTATAGCTGATTGCCACGCCATATAACTCCCTTAATCGTACGGGGTCTTATTCCTGAGTTTTGGCAGCACGCAGACTGTACTCTATCTTTTATAATATATATTGATTTACGTAAAGATTTGATGCCAAACTTCAAGTATTAAAACAGGAAACATTGGCTATTATCAAAATATTTTTTTAAGAAACCATTTCTAAATGCATTCCTTCACCCATTAAGTTCCATTGGCAAGAGAATGCCGTTAAATATCATTTATTTCTTTTCCACTAATGAAAGGGTACTAGGAGTTCTACTTCGTAATCTCTTCCCATCTCAAGAATGTAAGTATGAAAAAAAAATGAACCGTTTTAGTTTCTGCCACATTATTTTCTGGGTGTAAACGATAGCAAATCTAATTTTTTTTGTTGCAATCTGTAATGATGCCTCGAATATCATTTGGGAAAGGTATTTAAAACATCCTTTAATTTTTATTTAAAAAAAGTTTCTTTGTGCTGCATCATAATTATAAGAGTCTGTTTTTGATGCGTAACTTCGAAGAATGACCTATATGCAAGCTTTCTAAATTAACTTAAGGTTGATTTTTTTTCGTTGGAAAGTAATTTATCAAACATCAGAAGAATGAAGTTAACTGCTTTCTGCTGTCAATTACGAAAGTTTTAAAGCCAATTTGATTACTATTACTTAAGCATTTTAGAGGTTAAATTTTGATCTGATTTATTAATTTTTTGTGAAAAAGATGTGTTGAAGGCGTGAGGTATTAGATTAGCCCAAAGAATAGATTTTGAGGGAAAGTCTCTCTAGGGGGTTGCTGATGAAGGGGAGGAGGTGTTCTGAAGCGTTATAAATAAAAAAAAATCCCGTTTTCTACAGACTCCGAATTCCACAGACATATTTCTCTTAAAGGCCGGCTGGATGGCGTGGTTGGTTTGTCGCTGGCCTTCTGCACCCAAGGTTGCGGGTTCGACCTCAGCCCAAGTCGGTGGATTTTCGTGATGCAGAAAATCGACAGCGGCCATGTCGTATGATTATACGGCATGTAAAAGATCCCTAGAGTGTCTGTTTGGCTTGGGCGCTCTCGGCAAAATTAAATCCTGGTACAAGTTCGCATCGTCAGAGCTCAGGTGCCTCCCTCTGTGGAGGAAACTGGGCGTCAAAATTACCTGCGGCGATTGGTATCCGCCTATTCGGCGCCGCACTAAGGAGTGATACCAGCTCTTGGGGATGTACTAGGTCTGCAATGGTAAAAATACCAATCCGCAGCCCATTGGATAAAAAAAAATATTTCTTTTAAAGAGTAGAAATCCGCTAAAAATGGGTTTGAGGAAATCAACTCCGAGGGGATTGTCACAGGGGCAAAAATGATAAATATACTTCTGTTTTAGAAACTCGAGTCGTATTTTTAGAACTAAGAGGGGAGGGTGATTGAAATATAATTCCATACAATCGAAGGCAAAATGCTAGGCCTTAGATGACAATAATTCTTTAAAGAATCTATAGTTTTACAATGTCATGAAATACCTAGCACAGAGGGCAGGTAACAGCTTGTACTTCTATTGAATTAATCTTATATTATTAAATATAAGGAATTGCATACATGAAAGAGTCATTCAACAAATGAGTTTAAATTTTAAACTCATTTGTGTTGTTGCTTTTTAAATCCCTATAGAAATATTAAGGATAACGGAGTTTCAAAATTAATATGAAAATTTGATTTCCTAAACTTAAAAATTTGAATGAGAAACGTAACTTGACAGTTTTTAATTCAAGTACATTCACGCATGATTTTTTAATCGAATATATTTTTGAGAGCTTTTCGTGTGTTCCTTTTCTTTCTAGAAATCCAAAATATTGGCGAACTTCATTGAAAGTTGACTCAAATATTCATTTTTAATTTTTAGGTATATTCTCTGTATAACGCATACCCCCATTTTTACGAAGATATCTGAAATGCACGTGTGCAGTAATCTTATGTTTTGAAATCATTTATTTTAGGTATTATTCCAAGCTTTAGAGAAAAAAAAATAGCATACTTCTATAAAACTACAATTCTTTAAGTTCAAAAGGAATGTCATTTTTTTTTTTAATAAACAACATTCCAATTTATGTAGAAATCTAATTTTCTTATGTTGATTTTTTTTTTTTTAAACTCTCATTTTTACTCGGTGTATAACGCGCACTCGTAAATTTCGATCGTTTTTTTTTTTTTGTGGTATGTAAAAAAAGAACTGATTTTTTTCACGACGACGGTAAACCCTCCGGGTCCGAAGTCAACACATTAACGCAACATCCAATCAGGTTACTCCCTCTCGCTCCGCGGGAAAGGAGATAACCTCACACCACTCACAATCACAACATGTCACGATAAGCTGCTACCCCATTGGGCGGTCAGTACAACCTCCTTAAGCCCCTATTGGCCGAGGGAATCTCATGTAAAACTCTAAGCTCTGTTATAACTAATTTTCTGTTTTCGTCAAGTCTCTGTTTTTCACCTTAAATTCCTATTGTAATATTTCTCATAATCTTATTTTAAATTTTATTTCAATTTCTTCTTTCTTAAATTTTAAAAATGGGCAAGTTATAAGCAATCATGTTCCATCACCCTCAAGACAGGAGATAAAAGCCCTGACGGGCTAGGCGCTCCAAAACAAAACTCAGCTACAAACATATGAATGGAAGCAAACGATGGATATATTTGCTATTGAATTATATTTTTGTAAGATTTAGTCTTCAATGCATTTGACAAAATGCTATGAAATGCGTAACACATTCAGAATCTCATGACATTTGTTGTCTTTCTTCCATGTTAATGCGTCGCAAAACTCTACATATTTTGCAATTAAACTTGTTGGAAAGTCATCCAGTTTATGCTTTAAATAAATTTGCGATACTTGGTGTATTTTTGTTCGAAGTAATATATTTCACAAATTATAACTTTGAAAAGGCTCTAAAATATTCAAAAAAAACACAAGAAAATCAGAAAGCCTTCATTTTATTTTTTTGAATAGATCGTGCAGATTCGTATTAGTTTTGGAGTGAGGGTAAAAATAAGAAAAAGAAAGCAGCTTGATAAAGAATACAATGTAAAAATACTCCACACAGAAAAGCGTATATTCTTAAGATTGAACGACATCGAATTTGAAAGTGGAGAATATTTTGATGAATAAAATTATGGAAATAATCTGAAAAAAAAAAATGTAGAATATTCTTAACGTATGGGGCTTCCGAAGCAAACATAACCAAACACTGTATTTTCTTTCTTTCGCTTGCAAGAAATAGCTACTCAGCAAAAAAAGCAAAATATGTTATTCATATGTATGAGTTATTTTTAGGACGGTTTTGGAAAATAGCCAAATGCCTTTTATTTCTGTTTTTATTTGGAGTTCTCAATCAAAACAGTTAGTTTTCGTGTTCACTGATGTAGAGATTTCCAAAACCTAAATCCATGTGTTTTAAAAGAAATCATCCTGAAAGCATTCGCTGGATATCAGTTTCTTCTTACAACCACCTTAAATGAAAGCTCTAGAAATAAAAAAGCAACTTTAACTTTTTCTTATCAGGGATTATACTTAATCCTTACAAGATGAAATTAAGTATATAATGAACATATCAGATTCACTATTTGTTCAGCTATTTCTTAATATGTTTTTATATTTGATGAGACACATTGTCCAAAAACGACCAAGTTATTGAATTTTTTAGTACCTCATTTTGATTGGGTGACGTTTCTAAAAATATGAGTACAAAATTTTGTAGTTCTAACTATATTATTTAGCCTGTTATTTAACTTTGTCGTGCCCCAGTCCTATCTTGGACTGGGTTCACATTGCCCGGTGCGCCTGGTGTGGAAGGAAACATATCATCACCAACAAAAGCCATAACAATAATTATTTATTGAAGACAGACAAACACAATTAACAAGCACAAGTTCAATCTATAAGTGGAAACCTTGGAGTGATTATCTAATACCTAGATTAATCCTGATACTCAAATCTAACATTCAACCCTAATATTCCCGTCTAAGTAATCTCAGCTATCAGAATTGACAAGGAGACGAACTCTTGCTAACCTCAGGTCAGTACTTAATTTGATTCCTTTAATGACTAATCTAATACTTTGCTATAATACTATCAAATACGCGCTAAGCTTGTTGAAGTGATCCGTAGACGATACTTACATTTAGTTTGGCAATTCCTTCTCCCTCTCACTCTTACGAAATCTAGACTTTATATAGTCGAACTAATTAGCATATAACTATCTCGTGTTTTTCCCGAAGAGGCTGCGAAATAGAATAAATGCTGGCCCCAAAGTTACCCAAGAGGATTAGTTTGGAAATTAACGCGGATAGACCCGTCACAACTTTTTTGAATAGAATATCGGATCGAAACTCGTAACTAGAACGCGAGACGCTCTTTTATTTATTTTACTGAGATCTAAATCTTCAAATGACTTTTTTTTAAAGTTTTTCTTTTTTCATGTGTAATTGTCACGTTTTCAATCGTGTATTTACAATGCTAAGATTTTTTTTATATATTCAATATATAGCATTGAAATTTTTCCTAGTTCTTTTGTATAATATGTTTGATAATTTTGTGCATGGAATAGGGATTTATGTGAATAGTTATTGTTAAAAAATTACTAAAGTTAGACATAACGGGATTTTTTAATACTGTTTTTATGGTGTCCGCGACACGAAAAAAAATTGTAAAAATAAAACTAGCTTTTGATATTAATCCCATGTATAGAATTACGCGAAACATTTTTAAGAATATTAGAAAAAAATTTGTAAATATGCTAAAAATTTTAGAACATTGAAATGCTTTAAAAAAATTTATTTGATTAAAAAAATGTTGCTTTTCTTCTGAAATGTGTATTTTTTAAACGTCCAAATATGGTACATGTAAATAATTTCATATAAATAAATTAAATTGTGTATACGGGCTGTAATTGTGCTAACAACTTTAAAACTGAATTTTAATTGAAGCTCTGAATATTATCAATTAATAGTTTTAACGTATTTTGTTTGTATTACAATCGTGAACACGGTGTGTAGGTTTTACTAATGCAATTGACTATATTCTGTCTAACTGTGTCCAGTATACATTAATTTACTTGTAACCGAGAGTATTACGAAAAATAAATATTACCAATAGTTAATAGTGACCTTGATGTGAGGTAAAGGAAAGAAGAGAAAGATAAGTATTTGGTGAGAAAAATAAGAATTAAAAGCAGGATATAAATCGATGGACCCCATCCGGGAACCCACCACCGATGTCGACCCCAAATAGTAACCCCATGGGAGTGAGGAAAGATTACTCAGGTACCACGGGGTCGGGAACATCGTACTTATCAAAAGATGGAAAACCTCAGAGGGATAACTAAGTATGCAGAAGTCATTATTTTCATTGGCTAAAAAAAACGGCTTGTTAAATGTATGGAATGTGATTAATATTATTTCAGAAAATAAAAAGATGACTGATTAAGAAAAAAAAAACATCCCTGCACATATAGATTGTATTAATCACATTAATTTTTTAAAAAAATGTAAGTAATTTGGAGATTCCATTTTTAAAAAAAATACATTTCAGAATCTACATCTACGAATTATAATGAATAACTTTCTCAACTAAGAAGAAGCATGCTTTTAGTTGAGAAAAGTAATTAGTAACTGCTAGCTTATATTTAAAAATATATATTATTCTGCATATGAAATATTAAAATGCATGTATTTCGTATAAGCTCTAAATCTCAATGGTTATACTCAAAACTTACCGATGGACCTCTCTTTAAAATCAAACCTTTACCAAGGTACCTCAAGTGAAAAAGCTACATAAATGCAACGTATGAAAATTACACATTTATAAAAACACTTCGTTGAAGAATTATTTATTGAAATTATACCTTTTGCTTAGAATAAAATAAAATAAAAAATGACTTGGATGAACCTGATGAGATGTTATGAATGTATTTATGTGTCCGTCTCAATGTGCGTGTTTGTGAGTAGCAACAGCAAATCCTCACGAACACTAATTTTTAGTCGATTTTTTCTTTCTTTTTTTATTTGTTTTTGTGATGAGGTTTTTTTACGGCGCTGAATCCACGTTCTGCCGAATTCGTTGACGGGGAAGTAGTCCCAACAACTTCTGTACAATAACCCATAATGCAGGACATAAAATTGAGATATGTTTTTGTAACCAGAATTTGTGGTACCCTTATTCAAATATTGGCTTAAGTCAGCGCTTCTCAAACTGTGGGGCATGATAACTTTAGGAGGGGAGCGCTGGTATATTAAAAAGTCTAAAAAAAAAAGATTACCTAAAAAATTATTAATTTACTGAAAGTAAACAAATGACAGACATTGACATAATAAAAAATAAAGTACACACACTCATATGATACACTTATGAATGTATCAGTACTGCACAATGTACTTTATAATTAATTTAACAATACTAGTTAAGAAGAAGTGTACTAATTACCAGTGACCTCCTGGTCTTGTCATGTATAAAATTATATACAAAAATTAACACCTATCTTGATAATTTGTATGGTTTATAATTAATACATTTCCAGTTGATTAAAAGCTACGCGATCCGCTTCCCAATGCCACAGTTTTTCACGAAGGCGCGCGTACGTGATTTATTGGGGGGGGGGGATAAATAAGCAAATCCTCTGAAATAAGTAAATCCTTCGTAAATACTGTCAAACCTTCGGAATTGCATTTCAAATCCTTCGGAGTAATTTTATGGACAACAGTACAGAGGAAAGACCGTTCTTCAGAAAGACGTATATATACGTCCGGGGCAATTAACTCTTTGGCTAAGTTAGACGTTTATGTATGCCGGTAGCATTTAAGAGGTTTAAGTCGTATTGTAGCATTAACTTCAAAGTATAGTATTATTGATTTCAATAATTGTTATTGTATGGAAGGGGAAGGGGGGGATGAAAATCATGATTGAATATTGGGTCGCAAATATTTGCAAGTTTGAGAAGCACTGGTTTAAATTCCTCATTTGTGGATATTTCACTAAGATTCTCCTGTGTATTAGTATGGATTCATCTAATACAGGATATCTGTATTTGGGATCTGAGTTAGTCCAAGCGCAAAATGAATCCACACCCACTCGGGAATATCCAAGTAAATTATTGATATTCATTTAAATTTTCATAAAAATAGAAAAATAAATTTTTTAAAAATTTTATATTAAATTTTGTGCGAACCCCTAACGTGATTCAGGAAGCGTTGCTTTAATTTTCCTAGGACTCCCTGAATAATATCTAGGACCCCTGAGGGTCCATATGGACCACTTTGGAAACCACTGCTTTAAATCAAATGTTTTCCCATCAGCTTTATTTTGATTGCTCACTAACACGAGAAACAAGCCATTGATATGTAGAAATTTGAAGTATTGACTCTTTAAGCATGTATTTATAAATTAAGGAGGACTTAATATAACTAATCCTTTACTCTTTTTCTATGTAATAATAATCCAAAGCATTAATTTTATATGCCCACAGATAAAATCTTTTATTCATTGGGGACGTTTTCTAAAAAAAATATTAGTTTATTCGAATCAATGAATTAGGACATTAGTTTTTGCCATCACCTTCTTTTGCTTAAAGATTCGTATCAATAGTTAGAAGTGAGAAAACTAACAATGCATTGAAAATAAAAAAAGTACTAGGATGTTTAAAAAGCATAAATGTAGACAAAATTTTTAAAAATTCTAGCAATTAAGTTTCTAACATTTTTTGAGTGAATTTTAATATAGAATTAAAAGCTTACAGTTTTAATTTACCAATTTCATTTTTCAAAAATCGTTTTCCATGGCATTTTGATTTCATAATGTTATACAACTTTCACTGAAAGGGCATTGCGCACATCTTTGTTCCTTACCGTTTCGCGACGCACGAGCTTTATAATCTTGCTGTATTTTACAAAGTAATTAATAATTACAGAAATAAAAGGAATAACATTTAGGTGATGAGACAATAAGGTAGCACCTATTGCCTCCCCCCCCCAAATGTAATTCCTTGTGTTAAGGGGCTAAGAAATGGGGAAAAAATCATTTTTCTTGAAAAAGTGGGAGAGTCCATTTTTTCAGGAAAACTCGTACTGTCCCCTGCATGATGCTCAAAGCTAAGGCTAACGACAGGAGTAAAATTCTAGCCCTTAGCTGCGATGAATTTCGCGGACCTTTTTCGGATGTTACTGTCGATCAGGTGGCATAAGCAACAACAACACAACATAATAAACATATTTCCCTTCTTATTTGTGTCTTTTTTGCTTTTTGTGTTGTCACTACTGTGCCAGGAATGGGTTTCTGACTATACATTGCTATGTAATTTTACATTGTCTAGGTGTACTCAATTTGTCCTGAAAGTTTGTAACCCCTGCACTGATACACTCTGTACAATCCATGACATAACAGAAGCAACACAATCTAGGAGTTTGTACCCATGATTACTCGGCCAGCGCAGCCATACAGAAACTCTGAAAATTAACTACCATTGAACATATTTCTATTTCTATACAGTAGAGCGTCGTTTATCCGAGCGTTAATTATCCGGAAAGTCAAATATCCGATTCAAAGTTCGGGTACGTTTTCGAACAATTCAATGCTCAACAGTTGTTTCGTGTGAGGCTAAAAGTGACGGGAAAACCCAAGATGAGGGATATTTGGGGAATTTCAGCCGTGTGATTTGGTAAACATCTGCGCGGAATATGAGGTCAGTTTGTTTCCAAGTGAGGGGTTGTATAATGCTCTTTTATTGAGTTTAGTTGATGTAGGAACCTGGATGGCATGCGATGCAGAAGACTGAGGATTTCAAATTCTAAATGATGACGAGATTCTGACTTCCGTGCAAGAAGAATCCGGCGCTGCCTACGATGAAACGGGTGAGGACGAGGATAACAACAACGAAAGTAGCAAAGGTCCATCAAATTCTGACGCGTTAGAGATAGCCATGGAGTGGTACGAACAACAATCAGAGTGCTGTCTATAACTCAACTACTGCTGCTAAAGAGAATCAGAGACCTTGCATTGAAAAAATGAAGGTGTGGCGGATCTGTACGCGCTTCACTAATCCTCTAGGTATTTTATCAAATTTTATATATTCAACCAATCTCCACCGGGAGCCAAAGCGTGATTTATGCAAATGAGATATTTTATATAAGTTCAGGTTTAGCGAGTTAGCGAGGGAGGATGAAATGAAATGAGTAATAGAGTTGTCAAGTGAAGAAGTAGGTTTTGTGTTAAGTGAATCGAACCGTCGGGAATCCAACTTGATAAAATTAGTCCGTAGAAAAAGCTACGAGAAAAGCTGAAGATAGATTTTGTATATTAAAGAAGGAATTCTAGCTTTGATCCGATCCAATCAAGATCCAAGGAACCTACAAGACGAATCTGCCGTAGTTTAAGAAATCAGGTTAGTGTTTCAAGAATTGTAATTACGTATACGTGTGTGTAGTTGTAATTGTACGAACTTATCCTTCGTGGATTCAGTTTAGATTTCGTAGTTCCGCAATTAGTGACCCCTTCTCATTCTCCACTGTATTTTATTGTTCTTATATTTGAATAGTGTATATGACCTTCATAGATTAAGAAAAATTAATAAATATTGTTATTTGTAAATGTATATTGTGAATTCGTTAACTCGCTTACACATTTAAGTGTGAGTAATACTAGACGAGATGAGGATAATGTTAGGAGAGGTTGTAATACACGACAAAGGTGTACAGCGAAAAATAAGAGATTATTTCCCCCAATCAGGGTAAAATTGCGACATTTTGCACCTATTTTGTTTTTTCTTCAAGCGCGTTTCCTGCGTGTGATGATTTTCAATATTTGTGTTGTGTCCAGTATCATATACTGCATGGATCGCATTCGGTTTTCGGTTATCCGAACAATCGCGTATCCGAACGGTGTCCGGTCCCAATTGATTCGTAAAAACGACGTTCTATTGTGTTAAGAAAGAATTTTTGAAGTCATCTTCTTTTGGCCTTAAGATTATATTAGGTTAATTTGAAATAAAAAAAATGTGGATATTTTCTTCAAATTTCCCTTTTTAGAAAAAGATCGAATTTCATTTACTGTCTTTTTAATATCTGTCGAAACTGTTTTAACCATCTTTAAGAAAACTAAATTTTTACGCTTTGAAATTAAAAATTTCTTCTGTCATTAGATATTCCATGTCAATTGGTGACTTTCGAAGACTGTTTCCGGGAAACGGCTTGCATTAACTAATATTTCTTTTCAGTAATAATCAATCAATTCTTTCATTTCAACAGTATATAGTTGCTCTTAAGATTTAGTTTAATGTGAGTTTCAATGGAATGAACAAAACATCTATATGAAAATGATTTTTTTTTACCCTAAATTTGTTTAGCATGTACAAAAAATGTTATTTATATTTCATTTTGAAAACATGCTTATATAAAATAAAGATTGGGAAGTTAAAGTATTATTAGCCAAATAAATAACAGAGCTTTAAGATTTGATGATTTTCGTAATTAACAAATTTGTACTTTTCTCTTGATATTACTTTATCTCCTTAAAGAACGAAGTATATTGTAATGGAGTCTACTATTCGATAAATTGAAATGGGATTTGAAATCTTCTCATACAGCTTAGAGCGGAAGAGCAAGGTCAAATTTCACCCTCTCCACTTGTTTGTTACTCGAAATTGCCTTTTATGTTATGCCTTCCAACAAATAATTCAATTTCTTACTTAAATCACATCAGATTGCTTAGATATAAAAAAAAATTCTAACTGAGTAAAAAGAATTATTTTTCTATCTTTTATTCAAAAGTAATATTAAAATAATGTATTTCAGAGAGAGTGTTGGTATTTTGATTTCTTTAAAGAAAATCATGAGTTCCGACACTATTAATCCACAAGAAAGATCGCGCGCTTCGAATTAAATCTTTTCTGTACTTTTTTCTAAACAAAGTTTGACTTAAATTTGAAAATAAATAAACGAAAAGTTTAAAACGTAATCGATAAATCTGCAAAAGAATTCAAAAGATTCCTTCAATATCAAATACATACGTTGAAACTTTATTCCATTATCTGGCATCCGTGATAAATTTCCATAAAAAAAGTGGTCCAAACTTAAATAACAATAAAAAAATCATTTTTTCCATCAAAATAACAAAAAAATAATAAAATTTCTTTGCAGTGAAGGAAAAATGCCATAAAAATGAATTCTGTCACGCAGAAACGGTTTTTTTGACACTCACTCTCAAATCGAAGAAGATTAAAAACATACAGAGTCTGGACTCACTTTTGAGATGCTTCTCTAAAAAAAAGGAAGTATTTTTTTCTGATTTTTTTCGTTTTTAACTTAGGCATGTGACGCCCCTTTCTCGCCATTTGTTCGGGTGGCTCCATTCTCTTATTGATAGTAACAGAAAATCTCAGAATATTTGATTTTGTGGAATTTTTAAAAGTTTTAATAGGGATGCAAAAAGTTTTGTTAAAGCTTTTCTTTGACAGAACGGTTTTAAAACACAATGGGTGATTTTTAAAGAAAAGGCGTGCTTCTATCTGTAGTGTATACGAGCTATTGATTTACATGTTAATTATTCTAATATACAAGTGTGGTAACGTTCGGTTAATTCTTACATCCGAACCCTCTTGTCTACCTGTAATTCCGGCTAGATGTGTAGGAGGAACTAAATAATCCATAGACATTATTTCCAATCTAATTTGATTTATTAATTCTTATTAACAATTAATAAACAGACACAATACAATTCTAATTAAGGTGTATTAATTATAGTAGAGTGCAGAGGTGAGATTTTATCACACGGGGATACTACTACAGACCCTCAACTGATTCTAAGATAGCTTAAATACGCTCAATTATGACTACGTCGCACCCGAATAACTAGCTTCTACTTAATCAAATGTACAGTACCTGAACCTTTAATGCATTTGATCCTACTTTGGAAACTTTCAGGCACTCTTTTCGGCTTGATCAAATGACGATGCCTCCACGCTCTGTAATCTTTAACTAATTCTCAAACTTATGATACTCCTTTTAGCACACCTCCAACGTATCAACTTCAGCATATCAACAACAACGTGTCAGCAACTCGCTTTCTTCTTCTTCTTCACTTCTTTTCTTACTTTCTTTCTCTCTCTTGCCAACTCGCGAAAACCGAATTTATATAATGTATATCATTTACATAAAGCACGTTCTCTTTCTCGATGTAAGTTGGTTGAATTAAATATTTTGTTTAAAGAGATGAGGAGATATTAGTGGAACCGCGTATAGATTCGTCACACAAGGTGTCCCCAAAATAGCTTCCGAACTCTGCATAGCTAGATATTTCGCTAGAAGTACATAAAAAATGCCTCAAGAACTGTACTTGTATGATCCATAATATACGAGAAAAATACAAAAATTTAAGTATCATGACATAACCATATTTGACAATACAAACATATAAATATTTAAAAAGGTAGATGTTCAAAGCGTTCGTCATGAATATCGAGGCAAGCTTGAGTGAGCCATGTGTTGCGAGATTCATCGACCGCGGATGTGAGAGGGCTCCAGAAAGAAACAGTCTATGAGAATTAATGATAATTCACACTGATAACTAAACCCGGGGAGAAATAAAACTTATTAATCTTATTAGATAACTGTAAACAATCTAATCAAAATTCTTATCAATCCTCAATTCCCTCGAGCTCTCCCTTTGCACTCTCGCCCAATATTCAGATGGTTCAGTTTTTCAAAAATATCAAATATGTTAATGAGCTTTCCGAGCCAATCTTCATTAATGAATGAAATGATATATGTTTCTTTTCCATCAAAAATATGTAAACTTCGTATCTCAAATCGAAAATACGTTGCAATATTTTGCCGCGTGAGAGCAATCTGATTTCGGTATGTAGTAATAATATCTCATACACAGAACCCATCTCATTACAGAGTATTGAAAAGAGAAAATTGTTTAGGTCAGAGGTGGCCAACCCGCGGTTCGACTTGAATAATTGTGCGGTCCGCGAGATTCATTACAAAATTCGATTATTTTGTGCAATATTTTTGATTTTAGTGTAGTGTTTTGAAACAAATATATATATCTTATAACTATTTCTATTTTATTAAGATGCTTCTATTTTTATACATACAATAATGTCCAAAAGTTAAGCATAATTGATAATTATGTGAATAAAGAAGGAACTGTAAATCAGAATGGTGGGAAAAGTGATATGCGAGGGCAAAATGGTTATAAAATAAGGAAGCAAATCAAAAGAATGATAATAATTAATTTTATTATCCTAAGTAGCAATTTGAAAGAAAACTGAGCATAACAAGGATTCACACTTTAAAGAAAAAATGAAAGAAAACATTAAATAAAATACTGTTGCTGCAGTTTAATAAAGCGTGTGGTCACCTCTGACAGCCAGGCACGCTGCAAAGCGATTTACCATACTTGCTATGAGATGATGAATGAGTTGTGGGCTCAAACGGTTCCATGCTTCTTGGAGAACTCTCTTCAGTTCTGTAATGGAGCTCGGTGGGTGCGAAAGGGCTGCAATTTGTCTCCCGAGCATATCCAATACATGTTCGATAGGATTTAAATCAGGGGAGTTCGCAGGCCACGACATGCGCTGGATGTTTTCCATTTCAAAGAAGTCATCAATCAGCACCGCTCAATGACACGGTGCATTATCATCCATGAATATGAAGTCAGGACCGACAGCACCTCGAAACAAGCGAACATCAGGCTCAAGAACTTCGTCTCTGTATCTTTGAGCAGTCACAGACCCCGTGTCAAAGAAATGGAGATCTGTGCGGCCGTCCATCATGATGCCGGCCCATACTACTACTCCCCTTGATGGAAAGTGATGTCTTTCCGTTATGTTTCTTGGTTCAAAACGTGTTCCACTTTATCTCCATATCGTTACCCGCCGCAAGGTCACTGCAAGGTCTCTGATTCTCTGCAGCAACAGTTGTTGAGTAGGACAGCACTCTGATGGTTGTTCGTACCTTTCCATAGCTGTTTCTAACGCAGAAAAACCCACCACCATTTAATGGACCCTTGCTACTTTCGATTTTGTTGCCCTCCTCTTCATTCGTTTTATCGTCGACAGGGACGGATTCTTCTTGCACGCAAGTCATAATCTCATCATCATTTAGCATGTTTACCAAATCACACAATTGAAATATTCCTCAAATTACCTTTACCCCATCACTTTTAGTCTCACATGAAACAACTGGTGAACATTGCACTGTTCGAAAACGTATCCGGAGTTTGGTTCGTATATTTGACGCTGCGGATAATAAAAGTTCGGATAAACGACATTCTACTGTATATATTTTAATATGCAGCCCGCGGGATTATAATGTTTTTCCGAAGTGGCCCGTAAGGTCATCTGGGTTGACCATCTCTGGTTTAGGCTTTACTTTTAATGTAATTAATTACAATAACAACATCTTTTTATATCTTATGCGATTCTTCATCGATGTCTTTTGCAAATAGAGCTTGTATATATATCATTCAATGGATGAATACTATATGGGGAGCAATTTTCATTATTAACCCTCTTAGCCCTTCGTTACTACCTGTTAGTGCTGCGGCACCATCAGTGCAAACCGCGACATAGTGGGTCCAGGTAAGGTATTTTCCGCAAAATATACATTAATAATTTCAAATATTTTCCTCTCCATTTGCTCTTTCTTCTAACCTTGTATAACATAAAAAATCTTCCGATATTTCTTCTTCAAAACCGATCTCACATAAGCAATTAACTGAGACATTTTAGTAATGTCAGTAGTTTCTTCAAGTTGTAGAGCAAACACAGGAGAGTTTTGTATTCGATTTAACAGAACCGATTCTGTATTAGGTGATATGGCGGAAATTCGGCGAGAAACGGTATCTCTTGATAATGATATTGCTTCATATTTTCTTCATACATAATTGATGTCATTTTAGTTGCCGAAGGAAGAATGAGGGATTCTCCAATTATATGTGGTTTCAATTTTCCCCTATTAAATATGAAATTTCTAAGGATGACCATAAAGCTTTCTCAGGAATTGTTGTACATGTTTCTATCAATACAGTTTGGTTTTTCATACGTTCAGCGCATCTTTTAAAAATGTTACAGATTTAATTGCAAATTATTTATGTTTGGTTTCCAAATGTCTTTTTAATTTAGCAAGTTTAAAACTTTCATTTGCTTATATATCCGAGCAATTAACACACAACGGACGTTCTTCCCCATTAACAACGCAAAATGTAAATCCGTATATATTAAACTGTTCTTAATATTTTCTCAATTTTTTTTTACATTTCTTTCTATATTTCTTGATTCATATTTGTTAGGGTTTTCATCCTCAGTTTTTTCAAAGTTTATTATATGTTGGTCAATCATTCTCATTTGTAATGTCATTCTTTTCATTTTCTCGACGTTGAGTACTTATTTTTAGCCACTTATCCATTATAAGGGTATTAAAACCGAAACAAAATTATAAATAAACAATATTTCTTTGCGTTTCAAAATAGTAACTTCTATGATAGCGTTTTCACCGAAATATCGGCCGCGGTAGCCAAGTGGTCAAGGTATCGAATCATGGTAGGCATGTCATGAGTTCGAGTTCAGTACCATTAAGTGCCCGCGGTGGCCAAGTGGTCTAGGCATCGGATCATGGCTAGCGTGTCATGAGTTCGATCCCAGAACCACTCAAGTTCCGCCGTGTAGGGGAGCGATGCACGTTAAATCTGTCGAGAGCTCAAACGTCCTCCCGTTGGTGTGGTGTGGTAGTTAGGAGAGGGGTGTGTGTGCCAGCTCAGGTGTCATCCTTATCACTTGACCATGGTTCAAAATTACGAGGTTCGTTGACAAAAGCCCTCGTGTAGCTAAACAGTGCGACGCAAATATTAACCCACTCACCCAACGAAATATCAATTAAGGATAATTGGTTTCTGAAAAAAAAGGAAAAGAATTATGCAAAAATACATCATAATATTTTAGAAAAAATCAGTGTTTTCCCCTTTATTAGTATTTTAATATATATATTAATTTCAAAATAAATTGTTATTATTGAACTCCGAGCACGCTTCTAAAGTCTTCATATTGTAGAAATAAGTTATGTACGTACCTGATAACAAATTAAGTAGAATTTACAAAAGCAGCATATAAACCAAAACCGGCAGACTGGTGAATTTTAAGGGGAACACAGTAATTATCATGTTTTTAGTTTTGTATAATTTCATATTTAATTAAGATTTTTTTTCTTCTTGGTGCCTCTGTAATGATGAATTTGCTTGGCTATTTTTATTTTTGAATTGTGGGAAAAGTAAATGCTTAAATTCGTGTGATTACATGTAATTTAATTAAGTATTTGGAATTTGTGATTTATGTTATTGTTTTTAACGCCACCTGTCTGACGATGTCAGATCGAGACCAACGAAGCTCATCGTGACAAGGGGCTAGTAATTTACGCATGTCGTTTGCCATAGCTTTGAGCATTATGCAGGTTTCAGTACGATTTGCCTTGGTTCCAAGGAAATTTTGAGGAAGAACACCCTGGGGATGTCTAAGGATCTCCCACCTCTCTTCCCCTTTCACCAACCTCATGAGAAGACTTGTGGCTGGACGGTTATTTTGAGTAACCCGTGCCGAGAGAGAGAATACACAATATATATTCATAAACATACATGCCTTCTCCGGGATTCGAACTTAGGTCAAACGGAACAGCTATCATCGTCATTAAACACTATACCGGATGTGGTCGGCATTTATAATGTATTCTATTCATTAACGCTACTTATATATTTTGTTCAATAATTTATTCTTTTACTGTTTATTTTGTCCCTGAAAATCGATAAAATCAAAAGAATAGGTTTTGTGGCATGTTGGGGTGTAATACATGAATGGTGGACTTTTATACTCTCGATACCCTTTTCCTTTAAAAATTCTTGTGCGCGCCATTGTATATTTATTTTTTACCGTTGAATTCCAAAACATTTTCTATTAGAATTTTAAGAAAATTAAACGGGCAAGAGATTTTTAAGGGCGCAGCATACTTATAAAAAAGAAAAAAATGTGTCTGTCTCAGAATTGCAGACATTGAAGGTTACAGTTGCAGACGAACTGAGATGAAAAATCGTTGCGGATCTGGAATTTTTTTATTTTATCTTTCCTCGTTCCGAATTGTATGACACTTTCAAAATGCTTAGCGATTGCGCTATCGTTTAATTAGTAAAAAAAATAAACCTAAAAAAAGATGAACGATTGCCCTGTAATTAATTCTAACCAAAAATTATGCAACGCAAGCGATGAGTTTTTCTACAGCTGCTGCTGATTGTTTTTTACACAAAACAGTGGGAGAAAGAATCATATCATTACGCAATGCATTCGCTGTATTTCTATATAATTTACGAAAATTTGGACTTAGCGCTTTTGTTTTTTTGTTCTCCTTCTGAGAAATTAAACGAATAGGGCAGATTACTGGAATAAAAGCTAAATTCCTGATGTTTATATGACTAACTAGAAAATTTATTGTGCTTTTTTACTATAGATTTGCTTGATATTTTGATAGGGAGAGATTAAATAACAGTTCGGTAATAAAAAGTAACTACATGCGTTGTGATCCGCACAGCGTGAATTTTTTTTGACGAATTCTAGATATTTTCTACTTAAGTATTTTTCGTAAAAATGGAGATATTTCCAAGTTGTAATAATTTTAGATAATCGTGCAATTAATACTAAGAACATAAAACGTCATTTTGAAAGGGAATTTAGCCGAAGAGGGCCGAATTTTGTGTTTGTAGTTCTAAGAAAATTATTTTGTAAAATATCTGTTTTTTTTCTGGAATTTTTCATGTAATTATGTTGTACGAAAAAAATGGCAGAACTTATCAATAACTATTCTATATTTATTAAATACAAATTGAGAAGTTTGATTTTATATTGTTTTCGCAACGATAAACAAATTTATATGAAATTGGAATTCTTTCAAAGTTGGGACATTAAAATGAAATACTTCTCTTTTGTGTCGCAGTTATAGAATTTTAAATTCATTTGTACGCTTGGCACTTCAACTATTTTTCAACATTTTATAAAACTTATGTAGTTAAAATTTAGAAAGAAAAAAATTGAATAATTTCATAATCAGATAATAACAAGGACTTATTAATTTCAAGATTTATCAACTTACTTTTTTCAAATTTATTTAAAAAAAAAAAAAAAATTAAAGCCCATTTTAGCAAAAGAAAGTTGAACTGAAAGTTGACCATGTTATATTAGTTTTATAATGTTGTTTTTAATTCATATTTTCTTGTGACTCCCTTTCATTCATAATGAATAAAAATTAAGCGGGGTGAATGAGAGTTTATTAACGTTGCTCTATAAATCAACACAATAGCTATTTACGAAGGATGTCGTAATTTTGAACCTCGTTCAGGTGACGAGGACAACACCTGAGCTGGCCAACCCTCTAAAAAGTCATACAGCGCTAACGGCAGGACTTTGAGCCTCAGATTTCTCGTGTTTCAGCCTCTCAACATGGCGGATCTTTAGTGGCATCAAGGCATGAACTTATGACCCTAACCACTAGGTTACCTCGGAGGCAATAAACAAGCGGAAGATGGGAAAGAAAATAGTAAAAGTGAAAATGTGCAATATGATTTTTCATAATTCATATAGACAAAAAAAAAAAAAAAAGAAAAAAAAAAGAGACAGTTCTTTGATAGAATTAAGAAAAAAAAACCCAAACATTTTAAGGAAGTACAAATACGAATTAAAAGTGCTTCGTACTGCATTAGTAAACAAGATATCAATCATTGGCATGGCCAAGTAATTTTAGCGCATTTTTCACATGTTGTATTTTACAATAATGCAACTAATAAACTTTTTACTAACAGAAAGTAGTACTGTACCACTCCTCTAAATGTACTACTATTGAGCTGAAAAGAAATAATGACACAAATCTGTATCAGCACTATAAAATAATAATAATAATAATAAATAAATAAAAAAAATGATTACATTTAAATATGATTCGGCTCATCTAGGGCACAAATGCGACCAAATGCCGAAAACCCGAGGTCAATTGGTTGCTTATTGGCTGAGAAAAAGGTACGACAAAATATGGAACGAAGAGGAAGACGAAATTTGCGTCCTAATAGCGCTTTTGTTCCACTACGTGAAAAACGCGCTAAAAATTAAAAGTACTTGAGCAAACCAGGACACATTCAAAAAATTGATTTTTCAATTTTAGTAATAAAAAATAGTGCATATTTTTCTGAATCTAAAAATGTTTTACACTTATATGTTCGTCGATAAAATTACCTTAAATTATGAAAAAGTGACAAAACAAAAAACATTTGTAAACAAACGTTTACAAATGTTTAGTTTTTTCACATTTTCTCCAAAGCATATTTATTTGTTTTTAGGTACACTTTAAAAAAAAACAATTGCACTATATAAATTTCAAATTTTTTATACTTCTATACAGGATATCTGTGCATATAGTGAACCTGGTTTTTTTAATCGAAGTAGTACATAGTTTTTTAAAAAATAGTTTTATATGTGAAAAAGGAGAAATTTTTTTTAAAAAAAACTATTTTAATATTTTACTAAAAAAATAGGTTCACTACATTTTGTGTATTATTTTATATATGTACAAAAAATGTTTTACATATTTAAGAAATACTTTTTAAAAAATGATACCTAAACATAAGCATGTATTATGAGATCTCAAAAACAAATTATGTCCAACTTAAATTAAACAGAAAAAAAAGTTCCAATAAAAAATTATTTTTGTATTTCTACAGAATGATTAAAATATCTTTATTCAGGTCATATTAAAATAAAGGCTCAGTTGAAAATTTTTAAAGGTATATGTCCCATAAACAAAGAGTCTTATTTTTGGCATTTTACTCTTTCGAGCATGTCCTGGTACCCTTAAGGAAAAAAACATTTTACCGACGTATAAATACGAACCAACTGCATTACATTTAAATTAAAAGTAATTAATACTGCTGTGATTAGTAAATTGAAAAAAAGGAAAAGATTATTACTATTCTAAATTAGACATTCATACATTATTATAGGTCCATAGAACTTATATTTTCATTTTAAAATAAAAAATAAACAGTTGTGAAAAAATTTTCCATTATTAATTTTAAATACAAAGCAAATGAATTGATAATGGTATAACTAAAGTTGGATTTGGCAGCCTTTTTTAGAAGCAGCTGTGACCATTTCAGTGATTATTGGTGTGAGTTTACAGTTGGTATTTTTTTTATTCGAGCCCGATTTCTGGTGTGTCATGAGTTCGAGCCTAGTATCTCTGCAAGGAAGCAGATGCATACTAAATACATCGAGGCGGCCGGCTGGGAAGCGTAGTTGATTTGTCGCTGACGTTCTGAACCCAAGGTTGCGGTTTCGACCTCGGCCCAAGATCATGATGCAGAAATTTGACAGCGTCCATGTTGTATGATTATGCAGCATGTAAAAAATCCATTGAGTGTCCGTTTGGCTTAGATGTTCTCGGCAAAATTTAATTCCTAAGTTCCAATTTCGCATCGGCAGAGCTCAGGTTCCTCCCTCTGGGGAGGAAACTGGGCGTCAAAATTACTTGCGGTAGTTGGTATCGCGTACATGGTACCGCACTAAAAAGTGATATCAGCTCTTAGGGAATGTACTAGGTCTACGAAATAAGAAATACCAAAATCCGCAGCCCCATTAGAGGAAAAAAATATGCCGAGGCTCAAATGCCTTCTTGTTGGTCGGTGTGGAAATTAGGAGAGCAGAGGATGCCAGCTTAGGTGCAATCTTCATCAAATGACCATACTTCAGAAGAACAAGGTCCGTTGCCAATAGCCTTGTACAACTTTATAGTGCGACGTAAATATAACTCTCGAGTCCGATCTCTCATCATCTAGTCACATTATGACCCACTACATGACGCACATTAAATTTGTTGTTGTTTTCTTAGTCTTAACGTTGGCGTAGTGTGGAAGTTTGGAGACTCAGGTAACAGCTCAATTGTCATTCTCATCCGTTGACCGCGAATCACAATTAAAAGATCTAGTGCCAAAAGTTCTCGTGTTGCTTCTACGTTCATAAACAGTCATTAAAAATGGTGGTGAAATATATGGGAAGGAAATTTATTAAAAGTTTTATTTATCAGCTCTTATAAATGACTAATTTTATATAAATATATATTTTTTTCATGTAAAGTTGTTTTTAAAATATTGTTATAAGCAAAAAAATATTTAAAAGTAATTCTTTACAAAAAAAAAAAGTTGGTATGACAAATTCAAAAAAAATTCTACAATAATATTTTGCCTATGTATAGCAAAAGGACTTCTATACAGGGGCTGAACTAGGGTGTTTGAAAAATTCACATTGATTTCAGAGTTATGATCAATTGAAATACTAACAAGGGTTTTTTTGTTTTAAAATTTCTCTTACTCTACATATAATAAATAAGAATAAATCTATTTCTAAAATTTTCGTTCAACCCCCGTATAGAAGCCCTAGCTACATATAACCAAAATATTATTATTATAGATGCTTTTTTCACATGAAAGGAGAATGTTTTGAAAATATATTAATCTTTCTTCATTTTTTGCCAAAAAATTGGAAAATCTATGAGACAGATACAACAATTTTTATTCGAAAATTGGATGATTTATACAAAAAAAGGTTCTGAAATACTCGATAAAAGATTTGGCGAAAAATATGATAATGTACCGCTGATTTTAAGTGGAGACTTCAATATTAACTTTGCAGATGATAAAACTCTACTTTAATTCCCAAATGAAACACTTAATTTAAATATGTCCAATGATCGAAAACTCAGTACTACAAAATATAAAACGACGATCGATACAGTTTTTACGCGATAGATAAATTTGAATAAAACATTTCCCTTTCTTACTTTAGTTACCATACGCCTATTGTACCTTTTTTAGAAAAAAATGAAATGATTAAAAGTAAGGTCTAAATATTGTTGAAATTAATGATGACAATGATGCAAACAATTAAAATAATGTTAAAAATCAAGTACATTGAAATTTAAGTAAATACAAATACTATCCATAAATAATATATGATTGTAAATCAATTGTTATTTCAATTGAATTGTATTTATATTTTGTCATGATCTTGTACAGCCAGTAATATATTTAAAAAAAAAAAAAACACCATATAAACATGCATTTAGTTGTTGCGTTTAGTTGTTGTTATGTGAAAACCAGATTGATGTTGATAATTTTAATTCAAACATTATGAAATTTCAAATTTTTATTCTAAAAGTTCTAAGTTTTCACTTCTATCGGCAGTCTCTATAACTGCCAATTTTTTTTTTTTAATCACATAAATTTTTTCAATGATGGAGCATTTCTTATAAAAAAGAATAACTCTTTCAATTAAAATTCTATTCTCTGAAATAAGTCAAAAGCAACCATGATTATAATATGTTGTATTAAATTAAAATGTAAAAAAAAAAAAAAAAAAAAAAAAAAAATTGAGACCCCTATTTTAATTTCTACTTTTTTAGGCAAATTAGTTCCATCCATCTAGAATGTAAAATTTTTATGATAATATAGGTTTTTCTTTAGACTGAGAACATAAATCCACTGAGATGATTCATTATTCCTAGAAATTTCAGAGATCTATTGTTTTCCCTTGTACGTTTTATTTTGTAATCCTTCTAATTTCGCAATATTTCATATGGCTATAGAACATGTATCTCCCTTCAAGTATGAATCCGGTTTGAATATTTTTTGGTTTATTTTTCTAGGAAGTAATTTTGTTTTTCAACTGAAAACAGGTTTTTATTTCAGCCAATCAAAATGCTTCATGCAAAACTGTCAGAAAAAGAGAAATGACGGGATGTAAATGTACTTGTGTAAGTCAAAAGAAAACGATCTCGCCATGAAGTATATCCCAGAATGAAACCCTCAACTTTCGTCGCTTCCCCATCACAGACTGTCAGACATTGGGTTGAAGGCTGCTTGCAATCCATATGCCCAAAGATCAACCGCTTTCAAGCAAACGATAAATTTTTTCAATTTTTTTTATGACTTGATGAATCAGATCTTTCAATGCAGCAGTTTTGAGATTTGTGGCCACACTAGACGTTCGCTTTTGCTTTGGATGTTCGTGTAATAATATACTCGTCAATTTAATATTAACACTTCGACAGATATTGTATATTTCTGTGTGTTTTGAAAGCTGCGTGGCGTTTTTTCATCTGAACTTATATGATTTCATCAGTAGTGGAAAAACCTGATAGGACTTACAAAGAGAATGTGCATTTCTATATTTATTGAACGTTGTGTTGTGTACTTGCATCTGGACTAAACTGATTTTGTCTACAATTGATAAAATTTTTTTATTTTGGACTGAGATGTGTTTGTGGTAAAACTACGTGTTTTTTTCTTTCTGTATCGAATATATTAATCGTATATGTAAAGACTAAATGACTTTTAATATTTGTTGAGCTTCTGGATAAAGGCATTTCCAAGAGCATGACTTGACTGGATTCTTCGATAAAACTAAATTATATCAATTGCCCGAAACTTCAACTGACAATAAATTAAATCTTGGAACCAAATAAAACATCCGAGGATGAATGGAAACTCGAACTATAATTTTACACGGGAGATATATTTAGCATGATTATACGAAATTGTCGATAATGGTTAGTCGACAGCCTCTTAACATTAATCTTCTTTCCGAATACAAGTACGAGAAACTTCGGAACTTTCGATTTATACTTGACAACAACTGTTTCGATGTAATTATTGTTGAAATTATTTTGAAATGTTGTTAATGCTTCAAAGCTTCAAAAGTTGTTTTTAAAACATCTTTTTTTATGCTTGTTTAAGGACAGTGTTTTGATTTCTGCAAGATAAAACAAATTCTGACCTTAAGTTGTCGTATGGCACTAAGCTGCATGACAATATGATAAATATACTTCTGTTTTGATGATGATTTTCCATATATGTATATTATGACTGACAATACTGTAATGAGAGAGAGAGAACTGTGTTAGTATAAATGGACATATTGAAATGTAACGTCAGAGCATCTGTAGATGTTTTAGCTGTGTGTGTGGTCTTGTTGTGGTGTGTTCTTCTGTTATTTGTGTTATCAGTATTTTGATGCTTGTTTTCGGACAGTGTTTTGATTTCTGCAAGATGTAACAAATTCTGACCTTAAGTTGTTCGGCACTAAGCTGCATATGATAAATATACTTCTGTTTTGATGATGATTTTCCATATATGTGTATTATGACTGACAATACTGTAATGAACTGTGTTAGCACAAACGGACATTTTGAAATGAAGCGTCAGAGCATCTAGACGTTTTAGCTGTGTGTGTGATGTTGTGGTGTGGTCTTCTGTTATTTGTGTATTCAGTATTTTGAGCATTTTTGACGGTCTAACTATGTGGTTGTAATTTGTTTGAGGTTTTATCTAATTTGTACAGTTTTCTTAATGACTTTCAAAATGATGGTTGTAATTTGGTGGTGTTTTATCTTATTTGTATTTCTTTTAATGGAAAACGACTGCTTGTGCAATATTAGATAAGAGTTGAAAGCTTGAAAGAGGTTTTATGTTGTTCGTTTTTGTTGTATAAAAACCAGTTGAGGATCTGATGATCAATTGTTTTTTGATTTCGTTCTTTGAAGTATCTCGAAAGCTGTGCAAAAAGTCAAGTAATGAGGATGATACCTAAACTAGCTCGTCACTTTCCAGATCACCAAATTACGCCAAGGTGAAGACTTAAATCTTCGATAGATTTTAACATGCATCTACATGGCGTGTCTTTACAGTGCATTTTACCCACGATTACATTAACAGCACATTAACCCCCCTTTTGAGCCCACGAATTGACAGAGAAGTTATATTGCAAAAAAATCATTAAAAGACCAAAGGATTATGAATTATAACACAACGGCCACAAGTTGGTGACTTAGACCACTCAGAGAACCTGAAAGTGATCCTTGACACAGAATCTAAAATCTAACAAATATTTAACATAATTGCTTGGATGTCAATTTTTAATTTCTGCTTTTTTCTGTTAGCCTTAAGGTTTTTTTTCTTTTTAGTAGGGATAATTTGAAATTGATGTTGTTTTGAATTTTCATTCTTATGAAAATGTGTCAGACTACATTTTTAAAAGTGGGATTCTATTTTTTTCCCTAATGACAATCAGCATTTTGAAAAGTGATCGTGGTTTTCTGTCTTTTTCAAAAATGAATGACACGTCCCCGGGATTCACTAGCGATATTTCCCTATGTACTCTGCTCTCCTTTTTGGGAAAGTCATCTTTCGAACGTTAATAAAATGAATATTTACATTTGGATATTATCCTATTTCGCAACACCTCTTGGTGAACATTTTAAAAGCTGAGAAGTAACGGTAAATGTTTGTGGTAGTTGATGTGTTCTTTAACACACTTAAAAGAGTCCAATTCTTACGTTTGGGTGAATATTGTTCGATTTATTGAATTGTTATATAACTTTCCTTCTCAACGTTATTGATAACGTAGTTTAATGCAGAATTCCATCTGGTGACAGGCGTGAAAACTATTCACACCAAATTAATGTTTTTCAATTTCGAAGTTGTTAAAACAAGAAAAAATGTGGCGTGATGTCTACAAAAACATGACGTCGCTGTTCCTTACAGAACTGTAAAAGTTATGTATAGATGAATTTCTTAAAAAAAATGCGTGTCAAAAAATTGGAAAAGAAAATATATCATTATGACGAGTCACTGTTTTCCATCAAAAAATACAATATGATTATCATGATGTCAAATGCTCTGAAGTCATTTTCATCAGATGAATGATTCTTCCATCACCATATATCACATATATTTCACTAGGTAGTAGTCAACGTGACAGATGGTCACTAGATAGATGACAATCGAGAGAGCAGTTTGATTTTTTAAGTCCTGCTGGACTTTAGACCACTCTCCTTCAATGCTATTCATGATGGAACAATTTTCAAATATGTGTGAATGTGATATGATCATATCCTTCCCCATTAGGGCATTATCAATGACCCACAATACAAGTTCAAAACTTGATTGAACAACCTATGAAAAAATTCTCCGCTGAATACCCTTTGCCGTGTTCAATAGTATATTGAGTCATCAGGTATATCAAAGTCTCAGACAGGAGAAATAGACATTCACATCCTGAATCATGGTAAATATCTAAAGAATCCCCTAAATTATCAACCGACTGACCTAACCAACTTCTTTAAGAACAAGTAATCAATAACTGTCTCTATAATATGTCTCGAAAAACGTAGAACTATTCTTCCCTTCGAGAGTGAATTTCCACTTAGATGGTCGATATGTTTACATTTGGTTAAGATGAAGGAGACTAAAGACCTTATCAGACATACTCGTATTTGGAGCAAATCTTCCTTCAAGCACCCTTTCGAGCAATTTCCGCGCAGTTTCTATAGCAACTGCTTCAAATAACTTTTTATTAGTGAGCTGAAAGAATTACTCAAAATTAAGATTGCTCGAGATTCCAGCCAATGGAGGCTCTTCGTCTCCCTAAGTCATAATCAAGATAGCGGTAAAGATGGCAACCTCAGCTTTGTCAAACGCATCAGAAATGGTGTATAATATTTTTAAATGGAATGACATGATGAGACAGATCTAATCGATTAAGAGGAAATGTTTTCATACTTGTGGAATCCAAAAGAGATTCCACGTTACAAAGCTAATTCCTTCATTAAATTCTCGTAGCAGCCACTTCCTCTACCAAAAATTTCTTTTTTTAATTTCTTTAATTTACTTTCACAAATGCCTGCAATTCCTAAAGCAATAATTACTCGATCATCAGACACCATTTCTGTTTACGAACGTCCACAAAAGGGCTAGCAGAATCAAAGAAATAATATTGAATGTTCGTTTTCCGAAGTAGAATAATTGGCGAGTAATTTTGGCTGCTTTTAACCTATTGATTCCATTGCTCCTCTACTCCAATGTTCCCATCTTTTAAATTATTCTAAATAGTCATTTTAATTGCAATCTACGCGGTTGGTGTTGTTCCCTTTAAGTGACTTCTGCCTGTGACTGTACAGCTTCTAACATACCAACGGCTCTACATTGCTTGCTTAATAGTCATTTTAACTGCAATCTATGCAATTGGTGTTGTTTTCTTAAACTTGAATTCCCACACACAAATCTAGTAGTTTCAGAAAAATTCCACTTTTTAACTTCAAATTCCAATTCTGTTTTTTCTTAGAAAAATGACTGTGTTCACTACTAAGCAGAAAATGGGCGCATACCTTGAAATCGTTTCATAAATTACATTATGTTACGTAACTTTTCGTAATAATGCTTTCAAGATATTTTTATTTATTGCAAAAAATGTGTTAGTAACACTATCAGAGAGGAGAGGATGCTAGCGTAACAAAGGCTGATAATGTTGAATACATGCTTGTTGATTAATCTAAGGTAACCTATTTCATTCTGCCTTATTGCAAAATATAACTTAAAGGAGGTTTATTCTCAAGTTGGTAATAATTGACGCAGCTAAGTTAGAATTAGCTTTTACCTCAACATACATTATTCTCTACGCTTATTCGTCACAGAAAGTAGAGATATCGAATTTTTCTCATTAGCTAGATTATTGTTCTAAGAACTCTATTAAATGCATGGATTTTTTTTTGCGAAGTGTTGGGTATAAGTAACTTAATAAGCAACTTTTTCTTATGAGGACTAAACATATACCCGGTATAGCTCAATTTTAGAGAAACTTTTTTGTTCGATTAATCTGCACCACGTTTGCAGGTAATGCAGGAACAATATATTTTGCTTTCAAGATACCTAGGAGAGGAATATATATGTATAACAGGCAATGTTGCATTCTTGGGCACTTCAGTTGCTAGGCCATAATCTCTTCTAATGATCCTATCGAGAAAATAGCAGCATTTACTTCATAAGTAAAGGTGCTACTTTTTCTTTTCTTTCTTTCATTTCTTCTTAAGCACATTTTACTGCACCATCTGTTTGTATACTGGGAACAAATATAAAATCAGTGATAGTCCACTCCCTATTATAAACGAGTTATCATCTGAAAATAGTCAGTTAAGCAATCTCTACTAAGAGACGTGTCGAATTAACTGATACATTGAGCCCAGTTACGGTAACACAATGGAACTTAACCCATTTGCTACCATACTTCGTTGTAATGTCTATCGATTGTAGGAAGGTAAGCAGATAAACAAAGTTGAAGTTTCATCATATCTAGTGTCATTGAGTGATTCATCACATGATGCTTATTACTTGCGCTTGTTGGTTCCTGTGATTTGCGATGTGGTGGCCATGTTGCTGGAAGGAATATTAAGTCCTTTATCCCTTAAGTCGATAACGTATCTCTAAACTGGTATTCCCAGTGATACTGCAACTTTAAACTTAATCCTATGTGCCGACTGGTACATGAGAAATGCCGACCTCAGACGCGCAATTAACTTCAAGACAATCTGACAGTTTATGCAAACACTGTCGAAAAATTTCTTTAAAAACATAGACACATCAGAGAACCCCTCGATCCAAAAGATCGAGAAGTGTACTCCAACACACACCACACACAGACCCAGAAACATACTTCTTAACTAGTCACAATTCCCAAATAAAATTTTTCTATCTCTCCATTTTTTCCATCAGCATTGCAAATGTTTGAATTTTTGTCAGTTTTCACTTCTCATGTCAGACAACAACAACCAATCAGAGGGCTCCAAAAACCGTTCGGTCGATGGCAGCCATCACACTCGGACGCGGCGACGGTACTCCCTCCAAGTCCGAAGTCAACACATTAACACAACATCCAATCAGGTTACTCCCTCTCGCCCCGCGGGAAAGGAGATAACCCCACACCTCATACAACAAACTATTTCTCTTCATTATTTATGAGCCCTTAAAAGAGCTTTTTCTGTTTACTACACACACTCTCAACATGACACGAATAGCTGCTACCCCATTGGGCGGTCAGTTCAACCTCCCTAGGCCCTCATTGGCCGAGGGAATCGCAAGTAAAAACCTAAAATCTGATCATTATAATTTTTTCAGTTTCCAAGTAAAGTTTTTCTGTATCATCTTAATTTCCTGTAATTGTAATTATAATCTCCTATATGTTAAATCATCAAATTTTCTCTCTTTTATTTAAAATTTCTCTCTTTATTTAAAAATAGGCAAGTTTTAAAGCAATCATGTAATTCCACCATCAAGACAGGAGATAAAAGCCCTGACGGGCTAGGTGCTCCGAAAACAAAACTCCGCTACGAAAGCATGATGTATTGTTGGATTTTTAAGCTAAACATTGTGTTTATGGACCATCGATGTGTTATGTCCTACTTGATGAATATTAGTATAAAAAATTCCCTTCTGCTTAAATACTGAAGATGATTCCAGTTCTGTTAGTAGTTTCGAAGTTTTTAAAGAATTTACTCTTCTTGTCTATGCAAATATAGCCCAGGCATTTTGTAGTAGACAAGGAAGATTTACATTTTCCATACTAGTAATACCTAAGTAAAAGGAATACTACCTCGTTTCTTTAAAACACATTTCAATAGATCATTTGTGTCGTTGAGTTTTGAATAAAGAAGTAAATAGAGATAAAATAAATTTTTATTAAAATATTTCTCATGTTCAAAAATATCTTTGAAAATTTCTTCTTGTCATTTATCCAGTTAGAGTTTTTATTATCATTTTCTGGAAAGTAAGGTTCCTTCTCATTATGAAAATCTTCAATGTTTGCCTGGCATGACATAATTTATTCAAGACCTCGACTAATTTAACGGCCATAGCTGTGTAAAAAAATGACTATATATTCAATTTTCTCATTTTTTTCTAAAAGAAATATACACTCAAGAGCCAAAACATTATGACCACCTGTCAATAACGAGTTGGCCCACCTTTGGCACGCAACACAGCTTCAACCCGCCTTGGCATGGATGCCACAAGTCCTTGGTAGATGGCCGGAGACAGATTGTACCAGATGTTTAAGCAACGGTCACGCAAATCCGAGATATTGCGAATCGGTGGTCTTTGAACTCTGAACTGCCGTCCCATGACATCCCAAATGTGTTCTATCGGATTGAGATCCGGTGAGTTAGGCGGCCAGGACATTAACTGGAATTCAGCATTATGTTCCTGGAACCACTCCAACACAATTTTAGCCTTGTGTCACGGGGCGTTGTCCTGTAGGAATATTCAATTTCCAGCGGGAAAAACAGAGGCCAGGTAAGGGTACAACTGGTCCGCAATGATGTTCAGATAGATACCCTGTAGCATTCATGGTCTGCTCAACCACAAAAACGGGTTCCAGACGACCAAGAGAACGTCCCCCAAAGCATAATACCGCCACCACCGGCTTGTGTATGACCTACTGTACATTGAGGGAGCAACTGTTCGCCTGGAAGACGGCGTATGCTGACATGGTCATCGGCGTGATGAATAACAAACCTTGATTCATCTGACCATGAGAACCTGTTGGTATTAAAATTATTGTGAAATATTGAACATATCAGTATTTCTAAACAGGCCAGACAGACGTAAAAAAAGTTCGTACCATTATTTAAAGAAATCGAGAATTTATCAAATACATAGGTCAAATATCTGTTTTTTTTCGGAAAAATAATAAATTTTTGATAACCTTAATCTTTTAAAATTATTATGAGCAAAAGAGGTAAGCATTTATTTCCCCAGGACGTAAACTGGATCGATCAGGACTATGAGAGTTACACCCAGGGCAATTCAAAAATATCTTAACCGTACCTTTGTGAAAAGAATTTAAGAATGGGTTAAATATATTCTTTTTTGTAAAATGAAGCATTGTAAATGTGTAATTAGGCATAAATTATTAAGATTTTGTTCTGTATCTCTGTACGGCACGCGCTCGTAGAATGTGTACACGAGGCTCTGCGTGTTTTATGTAAAAGCTCCCCAAACATAGCATCAAAAAATTACGAAAGCAAAGATATATGTATTATTCGAAATTTAAAATATTTATAGACTGCTTCTGACATTTCTACATTTCATGTAAGATTTAAATTAGTAATTTACGTTCTCAGAAAAAGTTTTTTCCCTAAAAAGGTAATTTTTTTGAGATAAAGTGTTATCACGTTTTCTGGAGATCTAGAAGTCCTTCATGAATGCATGGCGAAAAATATCATATTATAAGTTCATGATTTTTGCCTTTTTGTTTATTTATGTCTTTTATCACCTCTCCAAAGTGTATCAAACACACACACACAAATCTTATTCAACGGAGGGGCCATTATTTGTCCGAGCATACACAAGTATATTAATCGAACTATTCCTTTTTCGAATACGATTGCATGTTTTCTGCTGCTTGCAAATCTCAGAAAATATGATCCCATCCATCTAACATATTAAAAATATGCTTGTGCGTTTCATTTATCCTCAGTGTGGACTTTCTATGTGAATTGCAATCAATTTTTTATGGTGCAAAGGAAGTTGGGACTTAAATAACAATACTTTCAGATCTCATTCGTATTTTGATGCGTATCGCAGAATGCTTACATCTGTCCAATTATATCGAGATTTTTTAATGCTAAATGCTAGACTACTCGATCCTCACTACGAATTCCTTTTCCGTTCTTTGAAACCTCTGCCACAGTCTTGAGATCACAGACTGGTCCACATTCAGAATTCGAGACACTTCGGTTTGTGATCGTGAGGATTCCAGCATTCCAACGATTCTTCCTTTCATAAACATGTCCAATTGGCGTCTTTGTGCCATCATTCACCTTGTTTGATGGTTAACAACGCTCCTTCGCACAGAAGTTGCACGAAACTTGTCTGAACTGCCTATGCTGCGTAAATCTGTTTCTCCGCGTTCCGACATGCGCCAGTGTTTCGCGCAGGACGTAGTCGATTGAAAAGTTTTGCATGAACCCAATGTTTCTTCTTCACCCAATTAATATCCGCAAGATATTTGGAATAATTTTACGAATATTTACTCCATGTTTTTCGCATTTTACGATTTATGCTTAACTATTGGACACCAATGTATATTTGCAATCGACAAATATGTATTTGCAAAAATGTTTTTAATAGTATATAAAACATCTTCAACGTACTGAATGCTTAGGTGAAAAAATTTACTGTAATCTTTGGTGTTTCATCACTAAAGCTTGAATGTATGCTTTCAAGAATTAATTTTACAGTAATAATACTTTAAGCGAATATATATTTATACATAAATAACTCAAAATAAAATTTATTTTTCTTCCGGGTGTCTAAATATAGGGATATAAATTGCCTGTTTTGAGTGTTAAATTTTGAAGGAATACTGATATTGCACGCATTTACTTTGTAGTATAGAAATATAATATTTTGAGTATTAGAACGTCGGATGTAATTTTATATTATACTTTGTATATTTTTATTGCTGAAGTCGTAGGGTTGTTGTTTTCGTAACTATGGTAATTTGCTGATAAAAATAATATAATCAGCACTATTTGATTTTTAAGTATCCATAGGTTTAATTTGCTTAAAGTTTTTTTTATCAGATATTTTGTCACAATATCTGATATTTTGTCACACAGGAATTATTCCTCCATTAGTGTTATGTCTATAATTCTTTTTAGGATATTGGAACTTCGTTCAGCTGTTGTGATGCTGATACCGCTTTATTGATATGTATTAACATTTTGTAATGGTCATCTGCTGCTTTGTTGGGCATCAGAGTAACAGAATTTAAATTCGATGCACAGGCTATTTTTAAAATTTAACCGAAAAAAAAAATCTAATAAATAAGTCCTGTTTCCACACCCACTTCTAAGTTCGTTGCAATAAAAAAATATTAAGGGAAACACAAATCGGTTTTTGTAAAACTGGTTTCAGTTTTTGTGCATGCCAGATATTCGTGGGTATAGAACAATGTACCTTTTTCATTTCAATTACTCGTTTTTCCTTTTAGGAAATCAAGAACTTCGCTGAAATGAATTGTATGCCTATACTTCTTTTGAATGAAAAGTAATGTGTGTAGCGGGTTTCCAACTTGTTCTTTGTTTTATGATACGAGAATCTAGATTTGTGCAGGAACCTCAAATAGCCTTAGTACTTTAATTAGATCTGAAGTTACAGTGTGTAGGTAATGAATCAGAGTATTCGATACAAACACTGCTGATCTTAACAAAATAGCTTTTACAGAAATAGTAAAGGGAAGTTAGATATATATGTAACGATTTGTTTGCATATTTGTATTGATTCGCCTGGATATCACACAACTGTTTAGGTTTGTTTGTATATCGTATAGGGCTTTTTGGATAGCTTTGTATTTTTTAAATTGAGATGAATAATTTGGTGACCTTTTTATTTACTTTATTTAAACTTGCAAAAAAGTATCGGGAACTTTATTTTAAACGGAATATCTTTTTTCGAAATTATTCCCGTGTTATGTCTTGAGAGTGTGACTTTAAATCCCAAGAGACAGGCGAAAAACCGATGGTGCAATGTTGTGGATATTGAGAAATGCCCTCTTCGACCTTCATCTTTCACAGTCTCCTTCCTTCTCTTAATATTCTACACCAGCATTCAACCAACTGAGGAGAAATGAACGCTTCTCCAAACACGGTCTGTAGCTGTTCCTGTTGATTCCTCATACTCGACCCAAGTCCTTACCGTACTAGATAACAACACACACTTTCACTGGTAATCACATGTTGTTTGCGCACTTTTTTCCGTACCATTATGATTTATACTTGAATTATATCGTGTCTTCTCACTTTTCTACTTTTGAGTCTCGTTCTACGCTGTAGCATTTTCGTTCGTTGAACCAGCAAAGGGTGCTTATTTTGTTATGCCTTGGTGTACTATTTTCTCTTTCAAAAATGACAGTACCAAAAATATTTGTAAGATAAGGCGAACACTACTGTGCTGTGAAATAATAGAAAAAACCCGAACTGTAATTTTTTAAAATTCCCCACGAGGTTCTCTTGAAGGTGATTTTGAACACAACCTGGAGCTCGAACGTCACTTCTTCGAGTTTATCAAATAATCGTTCTGTTTCGCATGGATTAAGCTTGTCTTACGTACGAATCTGCATGCAAAACCATGCCAAATCAATGAAAGTATTGTATCTTAATTATATCATTCAACGCTTCATCTTCGTAATCCAATCAGGACCGAAATTACGAATTAAAGGAAGTATGAATTCATTTTCAACTTATATTCGAACGTATTTGAGAATGTTGATTGTCATTTTTTGATTTTTATGAAGCTGTTATAAATAAGTAGTAGTGTTCCAGAAAAGAAAATATGAGACTATACATTTTTATTTTGATCACTTATATCAGGAGTGTACGAAATTCATTCTGAGTTGGATTTTAAGACGATTATTATCTAAACTGTTCAAAGGTGTGTGGGAAATATTTGCATGATGCTGTGACTTGTAAGATCTAAAATCAATTGAAATATTGTATCGTAATTATATCATACAGTGCTTTTATCTTCGTAATCCAATCAGGATCGAAATTTCAAATTAAATGAGCTGTTACCTTATCCACTCTGCTGGAGGTTCATAAGTTTACACAAAGGGGGTATCGAGGAAGATTTATTTCTTTCCATAAGAATGTTTTTAATGTTAATTGTTTTTGAATTGTTTGTTATATTTTTATCGGAAAATAAGGAAACACAATTTTTTTGCAAAAAATATGAAATCAATATGATTATTTAAAAGGGAAACCACATTTAAAGAACTTTTATTCAAAACGCGTCGTTCTTTATCGGGTTCGGAAATTCTCTTTAACGGCTCTTGGGAAATAGTTACCATATTTAGCATGGTCGCCTAAAACTAAGAGCTCGAAAGGAAAATAATATTAAAAATGTCTTAATTCTGATGAAAAATTTAAGATAGTTAAATTACGTTGATATAAGAAAACATAGCAAAAGAGATGAAATAAGAAACCGGTATCCTTTTTACACCAAATTGTAGACATGTTGTACATTTAGAATAGGCAAATACTATTTTCGATAAAAACCTGTATTCGAATATACTGTTAATAAAGATGAAGGGAACTGAATTTTTTTTCTATGTAATGCTCCTTTTGAAAGTATTTCACTCGAAAATTTCTGTTTCGGTGGACTACTGTATCCTGACTACGAATTCATTTTCAATTTATTTTAAAACGTATCTGGGAATGTTAATTGTAATTTTTATTTTAACTTTTATGAAGCCATTGCAAATAAATAGTAGTTTTCTATAATAGAAAATATGAGACTATATATTTTTATTTTGATCTCTTATATCGCGAGAATACGGAATTTTTCCAATTGTATTTTCAGACGATTCTTCTCTGAAGCCCATAGAAGTTGCTTTAAAGTGTATGGGAAATATTTGGATGGTTCTGTGACATGTAAGATCTAAAGTCAGTGGAAGTAATGTATCGTAATCATATCATTCAACGCGTCCTCTTCGTAATCCAATCAGTCCCATCCGACACTATTTCTCTTCCTTCTGGGGCGTCTTTCGTCAGCCCTTCTTGAAATGTTCTCTCCATCTCTATAATATTTCTGTGTCATCAATAACGAGTTTTTTAAAAAAAAATAAATATATATATATTTATATATATTTAAAATTATACATTTTGTCCTATAAATTTTAAAAAAATATTTGGCGCAGATTGTCGTGATTGCCTCTGGCGCCATTAAACGCCACAATCACACACTTACTGACATTTCCAAATGCACTGAATTCTTCGCTGCTATTCTTCACCCCACGAAAAGAACAGTGCACTCACTATAATATGTAGCATATAAGTAATACATGATTTTGTTTTCGTTTCGTTTTATCTTTATAAAATGGGCATTTATTTTACGATTTCATTGATTAAGGGCTGAGATTAAGCACACAGCAAATACCTTGCAATGATAAATGTCGTCTGGATCCACGAAAAATGTAGACACTTTCTTACAAGTGGTTTTATGATGATTGAGAATCCTCTTCAATTTAGGGTGTCGTTGTTCTCATCAACTAGAATTCTGCGGAGTTTGACCTTTAACTGTTTTCCAATGTCTCAATTGACTGTTGTATTTACTAGTAATATTCTGGAGTAGAAGAGATGTTGCATGGGGACCTAAATTCTCTTTCAGTCTGTCAGTTTTGTTGGAAATAAATTTCTCGAGGAAAAATTAAGAAGAGTTGCTATTATAATTGGAGAATCTTCCTGACAGCGAGGATTTTGACTTATGAGAACTGCCTGTTGGTATAAAAAATTATTTTAAAGCATTCATCATATCAGTATTTCTAAACAAGCCAGCCAGACGGGAAAAAAAGGTAGTGTCGTTATTTAAAGAAAGCGAGAATTTATCAAAAACATAGGTCAAATTTCTTATAAATACGGACAAATGGAAAAATAATAAGTTTTTGGTAATCCAATTTTTTTTATTATCATGGGCAAAATAAAAATAGGTAAGCATTTATTTCCCCAGGATGTAAGCTGGTTTGATCAAGATGATGTCCCAGGAAAGTTCAAAAACATTTACATCGTATCTCGGTTAAAAGAATTTATGAATGAGCTAAATATACTCTTTTTCATAAAATGAAGCATTGTAAATGTGTATTTAGGTGTAAAGTATTAAGATTTCACTTGGAGCGTAGAATGTGCACACTTGGCTCTATGTCCGTGTTTAATGAAAAATCTTGCTAAACATGGCGTAAAAAATTCTGAAAGCAAGATAATATGTATTATTGTAAGTTTAAAATATTTATAGACTGCTTCGGACATTTCTACATTTCATGTGAGATTTATATTAGTAATTTGCGTTCTGAGAAAAAAGTTTTTTACCTTAAATGTGAATTTTTATGAGTTGGTTTTATCACGTTTTTAGGAGAGATTCAGAAGTAATCCGTAAATGTGTGCATGGCGAAAAATATCAAATTATATGTTCATGATTTTTGCCTTTTTATTTATTTATGTCTTTTATTATCTCTCCAAAGTGAATGAAACAAATCTTGGTCAACGGAGGGCCCCTTATTGGTCCGAGCATATACAGATATATTAATCGAACTATTCCTTATTCGATTACAAATATATATGATCCCATCCATCTATCCCATTGAGACTATGCTTGTGCGTTTCATTTATTGTCATTGTGGAGTCTCTATGTGAATTTCAATCAATTTTTTATGGTTCAAAAGAAGTTGGAACTTAAATTACAATACTTTATGATCTCATTCGTTTTTTGATGCGTTTCGCAGAATGCTTACCTCAGTTCAATTATATCCAGATTATTTAATGCTAAATTTTCAGACATCTGACTATTTACAAAGTATTAAATGTCTTACTCTAGATCTCGAAAAACCTGACGTAATCATGTATGAAAAATAAATAAATAATTAAAATAATTTCAAATTCAATCTTGGAATATGTTTCGTTTCAAATACAACAAGCGGTTTCTACATTTGACAATTCACATTAATACCCATCGCTTTTCAACACTTTTTTGCTTTCCTTTTGCAATCAGTATGTGAATAACTCGGACAATTAACCGAGATGGGTCAAAACGAGCAGGTTTAGGGGCTCACTATTGATGATACTATACATAGTTGCCAATTATAAACTTTTTACGAAATTTATACTGATGAAACTGTAGCTTTTTATCGTGTTCTTCAATTAATAGACTCTGAATTGTTGATTTACTTTTGTACATTCAATGAGTATTCGAGAGACACGTGAAAATTAAAAGATTTGTGTTATCCTATGTGTTAGCTTAACATGTAGAGTGTAAACTAACGGTTTCAAATCGTAATTTTGTTGGATTCTGAAGTTCAATATCCTGGACAAGTGGAGAGTAGAATTTGCTTTTACATCGGTAACTGACTTCTTTTCATATATCAGGCCCGTTCTGTGAAATAAATCATGTTAGATTGAATCATACTCAAACGGGTTAGAGAAACTCGAAGACTACTGTTAAGTAAAAATACCTTCCGTTCAACTTGTCTTCGAAAATGGTCGTTAATTCTATTGCAATGAAATATGTCAAACTTCGTTGATTTCTCGTTGTATTTTTGTAATCAGTAACATATGAAATCGATTTTGTTCCAAACAATTTTCTCATTCACACATATGTTTTGAAAATTCTTCCGATCCATCATCCAGTTTGATTAGAAAACCACACGTGAGGATTCACTAAGAGCCTTGTGTATTGTGCACAGTGTATCATTTATTTATATATTTTAATCCTATTTTTCTTGTTTTCATTTATCTAAAAAATAAATCTCAAAGTTTAATCTAGTAGCAAAAGTGACTTGAATACATTTTCGTCTGATGGCAGAACGGGACAAAGGAATGAATCAGTTGTTCCAAGATAGGATTTCTAATTGGCGAATCAACAACTTAGTAGTTGGAAGATGTAGCTGTACATTTATTACAAGTACTGAGAAATACATTAAATGTTTCATCCTTTTGGACCAGTGGCTCCCAAACTATTCGGTCGTGGTACCCCGAAATTTGTTGCTAATAATCGTGGAATCCTAAATGTTTTTAATCGATTAATTTAATATCTGATATTAAATGAAACAATTATCATTTTGGTATTTCAGATTTTAATGAATTACGCAAAAATCCAAAAAGAATTCATCATAGAAATAATTAATAAAAATACAAAACATGAACTTGTATCCAGTAATTATCTTGATTTTTAGGTTTCGAAAAAATTTCTTCTTTCTTTGAGCCAGAAAAAAAAGGGGTTCATAATGGTGATTATTTTTGACACCTGTTGTGCCATTTTCCTTTTAAAAGATTTGACGAAAATTAGTCCTGTATATCTCTAGTAATACGTGTTAAGTTGAAATTTATATTGCATAAAAGAAAAATGCCTAATATAAATATAATCTTTTTTTTTATAACTAAAGAAAATGCTCAATTTCTGGTACTTAAAAATTTGTGAAAACTGTTTTGTATCAATATATCATTTAGAATATAAATGTATTTAACTTCACCATTTGATTGGGCTGTAATATCACAAGTTATTTTAAGATAAGCGTAACACTATTCTGATGTCGGTAATGGGAAAAGTAACCCGGTCTGTAATTTTTTAAGATTCAACATGAGTGGAATAGCATGTACTATTATGTAGTGAATGCAATTAATGACACGATTTTTTTCTGTTCGTTTCGACTTATAAAAATGTTTTCATTTTCTTTATATTGAAAATAGCTTTTTTCTATATCGATCCTTAAATGTTGGCCAAGACCCCCCCCCGAAATGCACTTGACTTTTCGCTATGATCACCACAAGAGAATAACAGTATTCATACAATAATCTGTTGCATATAATTAATGGTACGATTTTTTTTCATTTTGTTTGCATTTTTTGTGATGATTCCAATGAAGGAGGGCTGAGAGTTAGTAAATACCTAGGAATGTTAAATGTCCATCTGAGTCCAGGTAAAATGTAGATGCTTTTTTACAAGTTATTTGATGATGATATAGAATCCTGTTGAAGTCGAAATCGGATGACTGGAGCAATTTTCCAGAGTCCACTTGCCTAAACCTTGTTTCTAAAGTAATTGTTGAACAAGTAACTCGAAGCAGCAACTCAGGCATCATTCAGACATTTTGCATTATTTTTGTTCAAAGGAAAATAGTGTCAACATGCTAGAGTCTTTTTGATAGACCAACTTGAGTCCAATAATATATGTTTTAAAGCGGAATAGGCTGGATTAAGCGTTGTTATCGTCCTCAACAAGATTTTGCAGAGACCTCTTTCTAAATGATACATTTGGTGGAACTTTGGCTTCATTGAGCTACTTAAAGTTTAATGTTTTGGTTTCATTGAGCTACTAAAAGTTTTATGTTTTGACTTCATTGAGCTACTTAAAGATTAATGTCGCTCTAAACTTAATTCAAAGGGAAGATTGTAGAGCTACGGCGTTGTCCTGATCTACAATCTTCCTTACACGTCCCAGATTGTTTTGTCACTCACAACAGATATATTCATTCTTTTTCTACATAAATAACAATCTCGGCATATTTTATGACTAAATGATTTTTTTAAATCAATGTGGACTGCAATTACTTCGAATTTATTTTCGTCTTATTTTCTTTTTAAGAAAATATTTGAATAGCATTAAATTTGCCAACGGTCTGAAACATTTTATTAAAAATGAATATAAATAGATGATTTATGTCAGTTAATTTTAAGTAAGAAAACAAAAAGTATTGTTCTTTGCTCATCTTGGTATTAAATTACGAAATATAAGAAAATAATATTTCAGATATATAGGTATTTTGTAAAACAAGAAGAGAGACTGTGCATGAATTTTTTACTTAAGGTAAGAAGTAATATATTTTCGTGAATGGTAAATAAATTAAATGAAATCGTTCGTGAAAAGGAGATTCAAAATAATACAGTTTACATTTTAGCCGATGATTTGTTAAAATTTCATAACATTCATATCTATACAGGGTGTTTCATAAATGATGGGAGTAACTTTAAGGGGTGATAGTACACATCAAGACGAGTAATAGTAAATAGGAAACCAAGTGTCCCAAACGTCTTCCGAAGGAGAAAGGAGCCATCAAAGTTTAGGGTCCTAAATTTCAAATGATGATAAAAAACGGGAAAATGGATCGATTCATTTGCGGTTTTCACTAAAATCATTCTTTAAATTAGTATTTTCATTAAAAAAGTTTTAAAGACAAAGTTAAAAAAATGCCGTTAGAGGGCGCTCTAGACTTTGGAGTACCGAACAACTACCTTTTACCAGTATTTTTTTTATTTTGTTAAATGTTTACAAAAGCTTAGATTTTAACTTGAATTTTGAGCGCAAAATTGAAACCATCGGGAGCGGTTAAGTGGCGCAAATGTAACCGCGTTTAGGGAGGAAAAATTGAAATGCTCGTATGTAATGATCAAAATAAAAAACGATAAAGCAAACTTTAAGAGGCGATAGTACAACATAAAAACAATCAACTTCGATTAGAAAATGCATGATTTGAATTCAAACGCAAACGTGCTAGAGCATCTTCAAATTTTATCCATGCAAGCGTTTTAGCTGCAAGATTCTGGAAGAAGAACATGAAATTGTGATATGGGGAAGAAGAAGAACGCATATGCAAATTGTTATTAAGATAAAAGCCATTGACCCGAGTGTGCAAGTGTAAATCAAGGAACAAACGTAACGAAAGATGTTGCCCTTCACTAATCAAGAAAAGGCTGATATGCACTTCATCTACGGAACTGCAAATGGGAATAGTGCAGAGGCGCGACAATTATACGGAAAAAAGTTTCCCAACAGGCGGTTGCCCAATGATAAAACATTTGTGCGCTTGCACAGACAGTTGTGTGAGACAGGATCCTTTTTTGGTGCACGTTCAAATGCAGGCTGTGCGAAGTCTAACAGAACGGTAGCCGTGGAAGAAAAAATTCTGGATATGGTGACTGATCATCCAAATACAAGCACGCGAGCAGTGGCTAGTCAAATTGAAGTATCACCCTCCACGACATGGCGAGTACTAAAGGATGCAAGTATGCATCCTTTTCATGTCCAACGAGTCCAGGAACTGACTGAAAGGGATTTTCCTCGTCGAATGGATTTTGCTCGCTGGTATCTGCAGAAGCACACCCTAAATCCCGATTTTGGTGCAACTGTGCTTTTTACAGATGAATGTACATTTACACGTGACGGTACATTTAACACCCACAATTCCCACCAATGGGCAGATGTAAATCCACATGCGTCTTCTACACATGCATATCAGCGACGATTTTCCATAAATGTTTGGGCAGGAATAATTGGTGACCATCTACTTGGACCTTATCTTCTGCCAGAACGCCTGGATGGAAAAAATATCTTACCTTTCTGCAACAGGTGCTGCCGGAAATGATAACAGATGTTCCCCTCGTATCCGGCGAGTAATGTGGTTCCAGCAGGATGGAGCACCAGCTCATTTTGCGCCAGAGGTGCGAAATTATCTAAACGCAACCTTTCCAAATCAATGGATTGGGCGAAGTGGTCCTGTCCCTTGGCCAGCGCGATCGCCCGATCTTTCATGCCTGGATTTCTTTTTGTGGGGACACTTGAAGAGTCTTATGTATGAGACTCCTATCGAAACTGCAGAAGAACTCGTCGCCAGACTTTCGGCAGCTGCAGGAGAGGTGCGCGATACTCCTGGCGTGTTTCAGAGGGTTCGTGAATCCCTTCTTCGCCGTTGTACCGCATGCATCGCCTCTAATGGTCAGTGTTTCGAACAGATATTGTAATCATTTCTAATTAAACTTTTTTTTATAACGTAAATGTTCTTTGTTTCCTTTTTGTCTCTTAAAACGAAATCTGTTTCAGCGCCCTCTATCACCTTCGGGTTAAAATTACGAGTATGATTTCTTTGATGAATGTTACTTGTTTTGGTGTTGTACTATCGCCTCTTAAAGTTTGCTTTATCGTTTTTTATTTTGATCATTACATACGAGCATTTCAATTTTTCCTCCCTAAACGCGGTTACATTTGCGCCACTTAACCGCTCCCGATGGTTTCAATTTTGCGCTCAAAATTCAAGTTAAAATCTAAGCTTTTGTAAACATTTAACAAAATAAAAAAAATACTGGTAAAAGGTAGTTGTTCGGTACTCCAAAGTCTAGAGCGCCCTCTAACGGCATTTTTTTAACTTTGTCTTTAAAACTTTTTTTAATGAAAATACTAATTTAAAGAATGATTTTAGTGAAAACCGCAAATGAATCGATCCATTTTCCCGTTTTTTATCATCATTTGAAATTTAGGACCCTAAACTTTGATGGCGCCTTTCTCCTTCGGAAGACGTTTGGAACTTGTATTTCTATTTACCCTATTACTACTCGTCTTGATGTGTACTATCACCCCTTAAAGTTACTCCCATCATTTATGAAACACCCTGTATATTCATATCTATCTATTCATATATTCTCACGGGTATGAGAGGCATTTTTAAAGAAAGTATTGGTAGTTCACCAATGGAAATTGAAGGGAAGAAGAGTCTCCTCTCATACCTTTCTGTATGTACAAATATTTCGTACATTTTTGTATTGTATTTGGTTAAGCATCATCTTATCTTGATTTGTAAATATTTGTTGACACAATGCCAGCATTATTTGGTTGGATGCGTCCACCAGATCTACTTTATCAGTAATAAGAATTGAGATGTTTCAATGACTGTGTAATCAGAGATATAATGTAAATATTGCTTTGCTCTTACCTTCGAGATAGAATACCATGTGATAATGCATGTATACAATCATATTAAAGCTCGAAAAAACGTTCTCAGCCGTCTGACGGGTAGGATGGAATAAACAAAAGAATCAGTTGGTGAATAATGTGTTTCTGAATGGTGACTCATCAGGTTAATAGCGTGAAGTATGAGATGTAAATTAATTACAAGTTCTGGAAAAGATATAGAAGGCTTCATCTTTCGAAACCACTACTGACCTTGCTGGTGCATTCTGAATGACACTTCGGTTAAACTTCCGGCGATTCCTGCTTAAACGATTTAGAGTAACCCCTGGCACTGAGAGGGTCAATCGGTTGCATCTTACTCTTTAAATATCACTGGGTGTTTCTATGTGAAGTTATTTGTTGTATGATAGACTGCATACTAAAGGTGGTGGTCTTGTAGTTTGCGTAATCTCCACATCGTTGTTTCCTAGTAAGCGCCATCGAAGTTTTCAACTTTAGTGATTGTATTGAGAGGCTTAAAGCATTACAATTAGGGGAAAATCTTTCAGAGATGGAACTTTAGAAATACGAGTAGACTTCATGTTTCTGTATACTGAACAAAGATTCTGATATTTAAATCATCCCTTTCTGCTTCTTCGAAGTACATTTAGAGATGAACACAAGTTTTATCTTAACAATATATCATCTACAGAAACAGTAAATGGAAGTTAGGATATATTCGTATCGGTTTGCTGCATACCATATAAATGTTTAGATTTGTTTGCATTTCGCATTTTTTAATGTGTTTGTTTGCATATGCTTGAATAGGTTTGTTTGTAATAAATTGAGTTTGAATAATTGTGTGTATTTTTTGCACAAAATATGTTTTTTTCCAAACTTTTACCATTTTTAAGGAAATAATTTTTCAGAAATAGATAGTTAAAGTCACTGGCTTGAAATAGCAGAATTATCTATCTTCAGGTTCTTCCAAGTTTTGTATTAGCATCTGCTTTCCTTTGGAGATAAAATATGTTTGCCCTAAAGAACTGGTTGAGAGAAGTTTCGAATCTTTCCTTCCAAACATTAGTACAAATGATATGCATATCTTTCCAGACAGGATAACTTTTAATGCATTGATGTAATATTTTTCAAATTATTCATGAATATGTTACCTGTCGTTTACATATCAAATAAATTCTGCTTGGTGAAAGAAAAGGAATCTACCCTTTTATTTCGAAATTTTATTACTTTTATTACAAAAGTGATAAAAAAGCACCAGCTATATTAGTAATTTTATCCAGTTGGACTGCATACTGTTTTATTTTTATAAACTGCTGTAGAGTGGAATGTATAGCTGATAGCCAAAGAATAATTGTCCGTTTAACAAAGCTTACGTGAAGAGAGAAAATATTTATAGTTAAAAGATATGTAAAAAAAATCTGTGATTGAGCTCTCTGAAAATTTTTTATATAAATCTGAGAATCAATATATATTTTTTAATTTAACATGAAACAATTGGACAAGTCCTCAGATCAGCGGATTAAAAAGGCCAATCTGGGAGAAGTAATTTTATTTGAGTCCAAGAAATAGAGAGAGAGGAATTGGAAACTTAGAATTGAATAATAAATAAGCTAACATTTTATTGGAATCATATATTGTATTCATATATTATTGCAGATGAGGATAAATTTCCCATTTTTGATTCTGATATGAGGTGTTATTATAGTTAAAAGGGTAAAAGTCTTTTATATATAAAAGTTATAAATTTTGTGCAAATTTCTCCTTTTTATCAAGCTTGCGCTGATTCACGTATCTTTTCGGTTCATTGTTTTGAAAATATAAGTTATGAAGAGAACTATTAAAAATTTTTTATGTAAGCTATGATGTAAATCTTGGTGTGGTAATTAAAAAAATGTATAATAAAATATGGAAGGTGTCATACATTAGACTTGAAAAATGACAATGAGTCAAAGAGGAAATGAAATCTTCTTCAAAGCTGTGTGCATTTATTGGCTTATTAAAATTAACATATATTAAAAAGTAATCTCCATCATTATGTGAAAACAGTATGCTCCAGAATGTCCAATTCGTTAGGTGGTTTTCTTAAAATGTTTAAATGTGATCCCTTTCAGAATTTAATATTGTTTCGAAGTATCATTTCGTCACGCTACAATAGTGTTCAATGATAACTTCAAGATATGCATTTTGAATACAACAGTCCTTGTCTAAATTCAATTTTATCTCTTAGATTTCCTCTGATGATTCAGATCCGAAAATCTTCAAGGGATACTGTTATTTATACTTTTTAAACTTGAACCATGAAAATATAATAATAGGTTAGTAAATTTTTCTCAAAACATTCCTTCGTTTGAGTGACATATTTGAAATTTTCTTCTAATCCATCATCCAGTTAGAGTCAATTTATATCCAATGTTCCTGGGCTTGATATCAATAGTTTCTTAAATAAGAAATTTTAACTATTTTACATGACATTCACAGATGGACCGTGCCGAGAAGACAGACAGGTTGATTTAATTTTATCTGATAACTTAATAGAATGGCGTAGAATGTCAATGAGAATTTACCCTGGAACTCGTACCACATGCATGGTTATCTGGGTCAGACGGATCAAAAAATCTAGTTATGATTTTTTCTTTGTGAAGTTGTCTCGTTTTTATTGACTAGACCACAATTTTGGCAGTTGAGTTTGGAGCTCACTGCTGATTAAGCTGATTAATTTCGTTTTCTTCTCACCCTCTCGGAGCTATGGGTTTTGATTTTTGTTTTGCAAACTGCTGGATGCTTTGTATTCCTTTTTATTGAGAAAAAAATGTTTTCAACGCTAATGGAATATTTTTTGGACCATTATCGATCATAAATCCAGATTAATTTTTGGATATGAGCTTTGTAGCATTTTGCTAAGCAGTACGTCAAGGCCTTCATTGCTTTTTCATTAACCATCTTTGAATTACTTTGTTCCTTTATTTCAAGTAATAATGCCATTTTTATTATTATAAATTATATAATTCTAGTTATTATTATTAAATTATAATGATAGGGTTTAATTAACAACAATATACATGCGTTGGATCGAGATTTTTCTTTACAGTTTTCTATATTATTCACTTGTTTCAGCTTTACTTTTTAAGATTTTGTGTTTATTACGCTTAGGTATAAATGTAAAAATTATTTGATAAATTGTTTAATGATTCCGAAATTTTTAACTAATCGTGTGCGTCAAAAACATACGATATTCTGTTGATTTGACCATGACTTTTAATGGAAAGAAATATATTTCCATCTGTAATATACGCATGAAGTTATTTAAAGTAGGCGTTTTGCGATCCAAAAGGCTTGTTTTTATTCCTGGGCTCTAAATATTCGATTTTTGTATTTCTTATCAAGACCGATTTGCAAACGAAGCCATTCCTTTTCATCATGGACATAACGTTTTAGTTTACTACACGCTTGTTTAATTAATATACAGTTTAACTCTTAAAATGTTTTATATAGTATATAAATACATTATAAAAGTACTGAATGCTTGGGTGAAGAAACTTTATATTTCATCAATAAAATTTGAATGTATGCAAGCAAGAATTGTTGTTCCATTAATAATACTTTAAAGTGAATATTTATACATAAATAACTCGAAAATAAACTTTATTTTTCGTCCGTGTATGTGTATAAATGTAGGGATGTGAAGTGCCTGGTTTGATTGTTAAATTTTTTAGGAATACGGAATTTGCCTAGATGCTGTAGTATATGAACATTATATTTTGAGTATTGGAACGTCGGATGTAATTTTATATTATATTTTGTTTATTCTCATAGCAGAGAGATATGGTATGTTTGTTGTTCTCGTAATTATGGTGTCTTGTTGATAAAAATTCATAGTTACTTAAGTGTTCAAGTAATTATTGTTACAGTATCGCAGTCCTATTTGATTTTTAAGTTTCCATAGGTTTATTTTGCGTTAAGATTTTTTTCATCAGATATGTTAGCGCAACGCGGTGAGTGATACGGAACTTATTGCTCCATTAGGTATTATGACTATAACACATGGGCTGAAAAGTCCCGGGCCTAACAAAGAAAACACAGTATTTTTTGGTTCAAAATTAGCTTTATTCATCAACGTAATCTCCATCAAGAGCAACGCAATCATTCCAGCGCCGCTCTAACATTTCAATACCACTTTTGTAGAACGATTTATCTTTTGCCTCAAAATAGGCCTCAGTTTCAGCGATAGCCTCTTCATTCGTGCGAAATCTTACCGGCGAGCATTTTTTTCAGGTCTGCGAACAGCCAGTAGTCGCATTGCTTCGCTTGAACGGTATTTTTCCCCATCAAGAAGCAGTGTAAAATTAAAACACGAAATTGTTTTTGATCCATTGTTCTGAAAATAACAAAAGTAGCGTCACTCTTAGCACAATAACTCACAAACTAATGAATAGAATATCATGAAACTTTATATATATATATATATATATATATATATATATATATATATAAAAGCTGTCTTTTGAAGGTTAGTATTAACTGAAAAAAAGGTGACTGCAATAAAACTAGCGCCATCTATGTGTTAGGCCCGGGACTTTTCAGCCCATGTGTTATAATTTATTTTAGGGTATTGGAATTTCGTTACATCTGTTGTTGATGCTGATACCGCCTGATTGACAGATATTAACATTTCTTAATGGTTATTTGCTGTTTTGTCCGGCATCAGAGTATCTGAATTTAAATTCGATGCAGTCTATAGTTGTTTTTAAGTTTTAACCGAAAGAAAATCTAATAAATAAGCCCTCTTTCCATATCCATTTCTATGTTCGTTTCATTTTTAAAATAAAAAAGTATGTGCTTATGACAACACGATAGAAGTGAAAACTTCAAATTTTGTAATGCTGTTTCAAGTATTAGTACGGTGAATAAAATACAAGGGGAAATTGGTATTGTCTTATAAAATTATTTATTCATATGTCTGTATTCATAAGTAGAATTTTTTGCAAAATATGAAATCTTATTTGTAAATTAATTGTATTCTAAGAAGGAAACGATAGGTTTGTGGTAGCTGAAACAGGTTGTAAATACTTGAGATTCAAAATTATTTAAATTTCTATAAAAAAAAAAAACAAAAAAAAAAAAAAACTCCGACAATCTTTATCGTTTTTTCACTTTGGCATTACTAAATTGAATTTTGATTTTAAAACATAAACTTAATGTTTTTGATTCGTCTATTATGAAAAAAAATCCCCACTTAAAATCATAGGTAGGGATTGCAATATCGGACAAAGGTTCAATACCGGTATTCGGTATTTCTTAGAACTTAATACCGGGATACCGGTTTTAATACCGGTATTAGAAATTTAAGAAAAAGAAAACTTAAGGAAATTTAAGTAAAAGAAAGAACACAGGTGTTTCTTTGTTTTACTTGCCAGTTTTATTAGAGAGTATAAATATCACAAAAAATAATTTGTAACCCATAAATTATAGCAATATATAAAGAATCTTCAAAAAATAAATAAGTAAAAGAGCATTTTATTTATTTAAATCACAAAAAAAAGAAAAGAAATATCACTATTCCCGGTCTGTGGTTTTTTCAAATGTTTAAATTTTTGAAAAGTGTTTTTAAGAAACATAATGCATCAATTGGGTACTGTCACACACACACCCCCCCCCCCCCCCCCCCCCCCCCCCCCCCCCCCGCCCCCCCCCCCCCCCCCCCCCCCCCCCCCCCCCCCCCCCCCCCCCCCCCCCCCCCCCCCCCCCCCCACACCACACAACATGTAAGCCTAGATCATAATTTTGTGCATAAATTACGAGCTGCCGAAAACGCTCTTTGGCATCTGTACTAGTTGGTGGTACTGTTAGCAATGTGTCCGCGAGATACTTTTTCAAAGTATTTATCTCTAAATATCTCATCTTCAAATAAATCGATTTCTTCGTCGGATGATTTTTGATATAGCTGATTTCTGTACTGTATTTTGGTATGTTGAAATTTTTTTAGTTATAGCTAATTCTAATTTTTCTTTAAGAGACAATTCCTTTTCTCTATTGACATTAGTGTTATCATCATCTTCGGTAATTGTACCGAATTCTTCTGAATGTAGATTGGTTTGTAGGTGAAAGATTTAAAAAAAAATTACGATAAACTTGATCAAATTTGATTTGATTAGTCTCTTTTCTTCTTGACTCCATAACCTTTTCATCATATAAATAATGAAACCAAACCGAAGTATTATCAACTGATTTTTTTTTGTTCTTTTCAGTCGATCTTATTCATTATTATGGGTTATTATTTGTGAGTATACTTTTTATATATAATGAATCTGAAGGAAACATTTTGAATCGGAAAGTATGGTACAATGTGAATAACAAATTCACCAATTTAGAAAATATTGAAATATTACGCATTTTCTTCACAAGTACAACCTTGGTTTCTCAGATACGAATATCAGACTACGAATCCTTTGTAGTATCGCTATGAGCTGTAATAGGACAGTTTTGGCCTTTAATGATTCAAATATTTAAAAGCTTCTCTTGATTGTACGATGCAACTTTGTATTCACAGTCTAATTAATTTCACCCGTTAGGGAAATATTTTAGTAACAGATGTTGATGGATGAAGGAAGCAGATGAGCTTGGATATGCTCCATTCCTCTTTCAATGAGAACTTATTTAGGAGTAGTGTATTTAGTTCGATTTGTCAGAGAAATAAATTAAGTCTACATTTTTAAGTACAGATTAATAGTCTTTTATCCCGTTGTATCTGGCAATGAAAAAAATCAGATGATGGGTTTAATGATTTGCTATAGAACTGTAGAAATGCCAAGGAAAAATAAAAATAAGAACAGCGGAATGAGCGGAATAAAGACGTTTCATTTCTTCACCTTCTGAAATCGACATAGAATTATTTCATTTATAATATATTTTGATCATGTGAATAATTTACACTGTAACATAAACACATAAACGTATGATGTTTTGCTGTTCTGGTGATCCATAAACATATAAGAAACAATTAAAAGAATTTCTAGTAAATACCGAAAAACCGGTAATTAAACTTTTGAATATCGGTATTTCGAAACTGTACAAATGGCTCAAAATACCGGTAATCAATATCCCGAAATACCGGTATTGCAATCCCTAATCATAGGTAATTCCCATCCGGCTTCAGTGTAGGCAACTAAATTTTTGTGAATTCAATAATTTTTTCTACACTTTGATTTAGGGAAATATAAAAATAAACCATTTGAATTATTTGTCCATTTTCTGCTCTACATTTCGCTGCAAAAATTTCTCCAATACATAACTAATTAAACCCGAATGATTTTGTAGTATTTGATGCTACATTCATGTTCTGTATAGTATAAAAAATAAATTATAAGGAAGTACATGCACACTGAATAAAATACGAATCGATAATTGACTATTTAAATAAATACATATAACAGATAAATACAAATAGCAAACATTAGTTTAATTGGCCTTCAATTTTTTCATTTTTTGATTATCCTTTGCCGTTAAAATTTCTTTACTGCGCAATTTAGAATAATTATTTAAGCATATATTCCAGAATTTAATGAATATTTTTTCAAAAGTATTTAAATGTACTTGTGCTACAGTTTACAGAAGATGAATGAAACGAATGCAGGTTACAATTCATGTAATCCCAAATATATTTCTGTTATGCTTGTAAAGCAAGGTAATGGGCAATGTACTCTAACATACTTTGACTCGACTCTTTTCAATATTAACACATTAAGAATAAAATGTTGCGTTGAATTGATTTTCGTAACAATATTTGTGGGTATTTTTAAATCTCTGCTCTATCCAAAAGACTCCATTATTTTGTCCGTTCGACATTTTCTGAATAGAAATTCATTTTTTTAAAATCTAGAACAAATATACACTGTTGTCCAAAAGTTAAGCATAATTGATAATTATGTGAATAAAGAAGCAACTGTAAATCAGAATGGCGGGAAACGTGATATGCGAGTGTAAAATGGTTATAAAATAAGTAAGCAAATCAAAAGAATGATAATTTTATTATCCAAAGTAGCAGTTAATAAGAAAACTGAGCATAGCAAGGATTCACACTTTAAAGAAAAAATGAATGAAAACAATAAATAAAATACTGATGCTGCAGTTAAATAAGGCGTGTGGTCACCTCTGACAGCCAGGCACGCTGCACAGCGATTTACCATGAGATAATGGAGTTGTGGGCTCAAACGGTTTCAAGTTTCTTGGAGAGTTATCTTCAGTTCTGTAACGGAGCTTGGTGGGTGCGAAAGGGCTGCAATTTGTCACCCGAGCATATCCCATACATGCTCGATAGGATTTAAATCAGGGGAGTTCGTAAGCCATGACATGCGTTGGATATTTTCCGTTTCAAGTAAGTCAGCAATCAGCACCGTTCGGTGACATGGCGCATTATCATCCATGAATATGAATCCAGGACCGACAGCACCTCGAAAAAAGCGAACATAAGGTTCAAGAACTTGGTATCAGTATTTTTGAGCAGTCACAGACCCCGTGTCAAAGAAATGGAGGTTTGTGCAGCCGTCCATCATGATGCCTGCCCTTACTATTACTCCGCTTGATGGAAAATGATGTCTTTCCGTTATGTTTCTTGGTTCAAAACGTGTTCCACGATCTCTCCATATCGTTACCCGCCGAGAATCACTACTCAGACTAAACCGGGACTCGTCACTGAACATCACATTGGCCCACTCTCCTACACTCCAATGTTTATGTTTCAAACTCCAGTTCAAACGAGCGCGTTTATGCGTAGACGTGAGTGAAATGCAAACTGCTGGTCTTCTGGCATACATGCCAGCATGATTGAGTCTCTTGTAAACAGTTTGTCTCGAAATTCGTATTCCTGTGGCGACTGGGAGCACCGAACCCAGTGCTCTGGCAGTACTGCCTCTCTGACGTCGCGCACTTATTACCAGATATCGGTCTTGGCGAGGGGTTGTGACTCTTGGTCGACCTGACACTGGTTTTGGACACCAGTGTATATTTTCAATCGCCAAATATGTAATTGCAAAAATGTTTTTAATAGTATATAAAACAGCTTCACAACGTACTGAATGCTTAGGTACAGAAACTTTACTATAATCTTGGGTGTTTCATCACTAAAACTTGAATGTATGCAAGCAAAAATTAATTTTGCAATAATAATACTTTAAACGAATATTTATACATTAATAACTGAAAAATCAAATTTATTTTTCATCCGGGTATGTGTCTAAATATATTGATATAAAGTGCCTGTTTTGATTAGTAAATTTTGAAGGAATACTGAAATTGCATTTACTTTGTAGTATGGAAATATTATATTTTGAGTATTAGAACGCGGATGTAATTTTATATTAAACTTTGTATATTTTTATTGCTGAAGTCGTAGGGTTGTTGTTTTCGTAATTATAATGCCTTGCTGCAAAAAATTGTTGGTTACTTAAGTACACTATCTGGCCAAGAGTATCCGGACACCCCTTAAAAAAGTGGTTCTGGTGAGTGACGCAATTTGATATGTAATTGAAAGCTATAAAAGTGTTGGTAGTGGTTTGTAAGATTGTATTTATGTGTTTGTGAGGCAATGAGTAAGTCAAAGGAGCTTAGTAAGTTTGATCGTGGCAGTATATAGTGGGATGGCACCTTTGTGAGAAATCAGTTCGTGAGATTGTGGACATTCTACAGAAGCCTAAATCCACTGTGAGTGATGTAATTGTGAAGTGGAAACGTCGAGGCAGTGAAACGGCAGAAAAACGAACTGGTAGGCCGAAAATACATGGTGAACGCAGCCGCAGATCTCTGAATAGGGTAGTGAAACAAAATCGCAAGTCCTCTTTGGTGCAAATTTCTCAGGAGTTCCAAAGTTCATCAGGAAAGTGTTAGCAGCAGGACTGTCCATCCAGAGTTAAAGAACTTGGGATTCCGTAGTCGTGCAGCCGATAACAAGCCAAATATCACTCCACAGAATGCGAAGCATCGATTGCAATGGTGTAGAGCTCACCGTCATTGGACTGTGGAAATGTGAAAAAATGTTCTTTGAAATGATGAATCTCGCTTTACAGTCTGGCAGTCGGATGGACGCGTCTGGGTTTGGCAGATGCCCACCGAACGTTTCTTTAGTGACTGCATTGTGCCGACTGTTAAGTTTGGTGGTGGAAGCATAATGGTTTGCGGGTGTTTCTCATGGGTTTGCCTGGCTCCGTTAGTTCCTGTGATTGGAAACATGAACTCTGAGATGTTTGGACATTCTGGACAATGCTGCACTCCCAACACTATGGTAATAATTCGGGGAAGGCCCATTTCTCTTCCAGCAGGATAACTACTCCATTAACACATCGAGGCTTGCATAGACGTGGTTTGGCGAAATGGGTGTTCAAAAATTGGACTGGCCTTCTCAGAGCCCCGATCCCATAGAACACCTTTGGGACGAATTAGAGCGCAGATTACGTAGCCTGCCAAATCAACCATCCTCACTGCAAGCAATCACTTAAGCTGTGATGGACCTTGGAAGGCAATTCCTATGGTCACCTATCAAAATTTGGCGGAAAGTCTTCCCAAACGTGTGCAGGCTGTTATCCATGCAAAAGGGGACCAACATAATATTAATATGTTATTTTGAACGGAATATCTTTTTTTCAAAATTATTCCGTGCAGTCTTGAGAGTGTGACTTTAAATCCCTAGAGACAGGCGAAAATCGATGGTGCAATGTTGTGGATATTGAGAGATGCCCACTTCGATCTTCATCTTTCACAGTCTCCTTTCCTTCTCTTAATATTCTGCACCTGCAATCAACCAACTGAGGATAAATAAACGCTTCACCAAACACGGTCTGTAGCTGTTCCTGATGATCCTCATACTCGACCGAAGTCCTTTACGTACTAGATAACAACACACACTTTCACTGTTAATCACATGTTGTTTGCGCACTTTTTTGCGTTCCATTATGATTTATACTTGAATAACATTGTGTCTTCTCACTTTCTACTTTTGAGTCTTTTTCTACGCTGTAGCATTTTCGTTCGTTGAACCAGCAAAGGGTGTTTATTTATAGTAATTTTTGTTATTCCTTGGTGTACCATTTTCTCTTTCAAAAAATGACAATATCAAAAATATTTGTTAGATAAGGCGAACACTACTGTGCTGCGAAATAATAGAAAAAACTCATCTATAATTTTTTAAAATTCCACACGAGGTTCTCTTGAAGGTGATTTTGAACACAACCTGGAGGTCGAACGTCACTTCTTCGAGTTTATCAAACAATCGTTCTGTTTCGCATGGATTAAGCTTGTCTTATGTACGAATCTGCATGCCAAACCATGCCAAATCAATGAAAGTATTGCATCGTAATTATATCATTCAACGCTTCATCTTCGTAATCCAATTGGGACCGAAATTACGAATTAAATGAACTAAAAGTATATTCCAATAGTAGGGCAATCACTGAAGAATAGGGTTTAATGACAGTTAAAACTATAGTATGCCTCAAATTGGACATTTTTATGAAGCCATTACTAATAAGTAGTAGTAGTCGTAAATAGGAAATATGAGACTATATATATTTTTTTATCTTTTGTATTGAGAGTATACGGAATTGTTTCTGAATTGTATTTTAAGTCCTTCGCTAAGCCAATAGCAGTTGATCAAAAGTGTATAGGAAATATTCGGATGATGCTGTGACATGCAAAATCTAAAATGGATGAAAGTATTATATCGTAATTATATCATTCAATGCTTCATCTTCATAATCCAATCAGGACCGAAAATTACGAATTATATGAACTACGAATTCCTTTCAACTTATTTTCGAACGTATTTGAGAATGTTGATTGTCATTTTTTTGATTTTTATGAAGCTGTTATAAATAAGTAGTAGTGTTCCAGAAAAGAAAATATGAGACTATACATTTTTATTTTGATCACTTATACCAGGAGAGTACGAAATTCATTCTGAGTTGGATTTTAAGACGATTATTCGCTAAACTGTTCAAAAGTGTATGGGAAATATTTGCATAATGCTGTGACTTGTAAGATCTAAAATCAATGGAAATATTGTATCGTAATTATATCATACAGTGCTTTATCTTCGTAATCCAATCAGGATCGAAATTTCAAATTAAATGAGCTGATACATTCTCCGCTCTACTTTAGCTTCATAATTTTACGCAAAGGGGGTATCGAGGAAGCTTTATTTCTTTCCTTTCATCATTTTGTAAATGTTAATTGTTTTTGGATCATTTATTATATTTTTATCTGAAAATATGGAAAAACAATTTTTCTGCAAACAATATGAAATCAATATGATTATTTAAAATTGAAACCACATTTAAAGAACTTTCATTTAAAACGAGTAAAAGAAAATAAGTAAATACTGTTTCCACTCTTAAAAAAGTTATTATTTTGCGCTCTACATCCAGTCGGTATCATTGCGTTAGGTTTTTATTGGTCTCTATATTTTGAAAACTACCAAAAAGAGTATTCAGATACAAAAAAGTTTCTTTGTCGGGTTCGGAAAATCTCTTGAACGGCTCATAGGAAATATTTACCATGTTTAGCATGGTGGCCTTTATCTGAGAGCTTGAAAGTAAAATAATATTAAAAATGTCTTATTTCTGATGAAATATTTAAGATAGTTAAATTATGTTGATATAAGAAAACAGAGCAAAAGAGATGAAATTAGAAACCGTTATCCTTTTCACACCAAAATTTAGACATTTTGGTGAACATTTAGAATCTGTAAATACTATTTTCTGATAAAAATCTGTATTTGTATATCCTGTTTATGAAAATAAAATAGATTCACCCCCACCTCTCCCACAATTTTGTTTTAGTTTTTGGAAAACGAAATGATGTATTCGATAGCCGCTATTCAAAACTTCCATTCGCACTTTCTGTAGAAGCTATATCGTTAAGATAAAAATTCTGAAAAATTCAGTAAGGGTTAATTTTCAGGATAAAATCTGAAAGGCATGTTTTTTATTTACCGGTATCTTTTGTAAGATATGACGAGTGTTTATTCTGTGTACTGTGCGCAAAATTTCCATATTTAAAGAGGTGAAAATGGAGTTTTGAGCTACAACTATCCTTTATGTATATGTGAAATTCGAAGTTCTATAAATAAAAGCCCCGTATATCACTGCTTTTAAAAAGTTCAAACTTATATATGATTTAATTATAAATTTTTTTCAAACTTCTTCGGTAGGATTGGTTAGTGGATTCAAGAGAGTCACATACCGTCCTCTGTTCTTTTAAGATTGTGTTTTATATTCTTTTTGATTTTTTTATTATCATCTTAGAAACAAAGCAAAACAGAAATGAGACTATTGTGTGGTTATGAATACGCTTCAAAAGAAAAATTCATTGGACAGTGCTTTTATTTTTTTGGTTACTTTACTTTCTGACATACCTGGCGATTGCACACGCCATTTTGATAATTGTCAAGTCAATAGGGAAATGTCCACAGGCCTTTGTAGTGTCAAGAATGTCCAAATTGGCAGTCCAAGCAAAGGGAGTCCTTATTTGTAGGTCACAATCCACAGGAAAGTCTCGGAAATATCACGTCCAATTTCCTGATCCAATTTCAGGGCGGAGACTTATTTATCGGTCGGAATCCACGTAAAAGGGCGGGAAACACCAAGAAAAAAGTCCGCACTCAAAAGCTTCTGGCTTTCGTCACCAGTCCCAGTGCAGTACCTGTTGAAGATGGCGGCCGGAAAGTTCTAGAAACAAAAGTTTTCCCGCTAAAATGCAAGGAAGTCAAAAATTCGATTAAGATTAAATTTTGAAAAAGGAATGACGCAACTGCAGGACCGGGCCGCTTACGCTGGGTAGTGCAGTCGAGTCAACCAAGGGCCGGATAAACCCTTAATCTGAAGCAGCCAAAAAAGATCGATTTAATGAACCGCTCGCACGAGGCGGGAGCGATTAAGCTGATAAGAACAGATTTAAAATACTTTATTAAGATCATAAAAATATACACAAAATTTCTACAAAATTCGAATGATCAAACAAAAATTTTTCTAAAAAGTAAGCCTCCGATCCAGAAGGATCAGAAGCGAATAAAAAGTCATGGCGAAAATCAGAAGCCAAAGTCAGAAGTAAAAAATAGTTTTTATGAGGCGTGTCCAACAGAGGACCCAAAAGCGGGGTGTCGCCGACAAGGTGAGGATGTGTCGATGGTTGTCAGGACGAGATGAGATGATCGCATCACAGCAGAAGGTGGACCGGAGAGGCCAGCAGCGAGACTTTCCTTGGTTTTTGGCTTGAGAATCCAAAAGTGGGGCGTCGCAGACAATGGCGAGGAAGTGTCGATGGGTGTCCGGACGAGATGAGGTGTCCGCATCATAGCAGAAGAGGGCGACCCGTGGAGGCCAGGAGCGTGCCTTTCCATTGTTTTTGGCTTGATAAACCGAAAGTCGGGCGTCGCAGACAATGGTGAGGAAGTGTCGATTGATTCAGGACGAGATGAGGTGTCCACATCGTAGCAGAAGAGGGCAACCCGGGGAGACCAGCAGCGTGCCTTTCCTTTGTTTTGGCGAGAATTCAAAGTGTGGTGTCGCAGACAATGGTAAGGATGGGTCGAAGGGTTTCAGGACGAAATGAGCTGTCCGCATCATAGTAGAAGAGGGTGACAAAGGGAGACCAGCAGCGTGCCTGAGTAAGAATAAAAAGACGACAACGGCAATAAAAGAGTAAAAAATGGTGATGTAAAAATTTAAAAATCCTAAAAAGTCAAGTTAAAAATGAGATGCTTGAGATGAGAAAGCTGCCCGGCCCGGAGTATTGACGTTTACCTGTCAGGTGCTCGATGTAGATATCTCTCGATCACCTGATCAGATCGGAACAGATGAGCTTCCGCATCAAGTTGGAGTATTTCCTGGAGATCCCTAAACGAAGAAGAACGGATTCGTTCGCGGGATCCCAGGAACCAAGCGAGCCAACGACGATCGCGTCGAGAAAGGCGGGCTCGCCAGTGGCACGCAACGACTCCAGAATGGGCTGGTATTTGGTGACCTTATTATTTCTGGTGGTCACCAAAGAGTCGTAGCGGTCCTCGAAGGCCACCGTAAAATCGACAATCACGGTCTCGCCACTCTTCTTTCGCAAGACGAGATCAGGAATCAGAGTGGGGGTGACAACTGGTAATTTCTTGTTGATGGTAACGGATCCCAGGTGAAACGGGATCGCATTTTTGATGCGATTTTAAAATCATATCATGCCGTCCCTTCCACGCGCTGCTATGAACTTTGCAGTGGTTCAGGACGTGGGGTATCGTCTCCCTGGCGTAACCGCATTTGCGGCAGCGATGGTTGCCCCGCCGAGACCGCTTGGTGGCATTCAATTGAAGCACTCCAAGGCGGTCCCTGTGGATAAAAGCTATTGGGACCCTGTGGATGGAGTGATTAAGCTGATAAGAACAGATTTGTACGTAATACAACTGTTCACGACGAAATAATCAGGATTGAATTATTCGTGCCTTGTGAGCATATTACGACTTAACTAATGTGACAACAAGAAGGGCCCAGAACCAAAAAATGATTACGAGGCAAACTTGTCAAGAAAGCAAAAAGACAAAGGGCGGACAACACATGGACAACACAAAAGCAAAACAGGACAAAACAGGTGGGGGGACAAGAAGGAAGAAACAACACAGACAAAGTTACAAGAAAACATGTTTAAAAATACACAAGTTAAAAAAATAGATGATGAATATTTACAAAGATGAAAAATTTACAAGTTTGTGCCTTCGATGGCACTTTCTACCTCACCCTTCTCGGGATTGTTGTACTGTCGGTGACCAGTGATATGTTCAATGTATATGTCCCGACTCCAACGGATGGCGTCGGAGGTACAAAGTTTTTGGAGCAGGGCAAGATAGGATTTGGTAGCGATGAGGCGGAGAAAGTCATCATTGTTCACGGCCCATGCCCCCAATCAGCCAACAAAAATAGGGATAATGAAGACATCACTTGCCCCTTGGTTTTTACAATATGAGATGAGGGGTTCGTATTTACGTGTCTTCATGTACTTCATGAACAGATTTGTTCGTAATGGTTACCTAACACACGCATTATAACCGGGAGGTTGTACATGTATCAGAATGGTAACACACAACGTATTTGCTAACGTCACGAAGAAACGAGGTTCGAACCAACAATGGAACAGAACAACGAAACTTCAGCAAAAAGGGAAAGAAGGACGAAAGAAACAAAAAGAGCAGAAAAGGACGAACACATGGGGGAAAAAGCAAGGAGAACGGACAAAAAACAAACAAAAAAAGCACTTGGTCAAAACACAAAAAAATTCACATGAAAAAATGACAATTTACAATGAAAAAATGGTTAACAGAGGAAAAGATGCTATTTACAGATGATTTGCTAAGGGCCCCACACTTTGGGTGGGGGCAGAGTTGGCATTGACTGTGGAGAACAGTCTTCGGAAAGTGGTTCGCTGCACACTGATGATTTTTTAGAAGATGCAGGGGAACCATCTTGTGAGGCTGGGTTTTCAATGGATTGTTCTTGAACACCAATGATTTGGGCCGGTTCGACGGTGTTTCTTCCGTATTGTTGGACACCCGTGAGATGCTGAATATAAATATCACGGGACCAACGAATACAATCTGAGACACAAAGTTTCCTCAGAAGGTTGAGGTAGCTCTTAGTTGCTACCTTTCTGAGAAACCCATCGTTTTCCAGGTCCCAAGCTCCCAATGAGCCGACGATGATTGGAATGATTTGAACTTTATTCCAACCGCGTGCCTTGAAAAAATTGATGAGTGGTCGATATTTCTCCACCTTTCGGAGTCTAGCTTGGTTGAACGCTGGTCGCCGATTCTCGAAAGGGATTGTGACATCTAATATAAACAGCTCACCACCCACCTCAGCGACAAGATCCGGGCGAAGACCTCCATCTACAACTTGGTTGACTGAGAGGACTTTCTCTTTGAAGGAAACCGCGGCTTGATTGCGTTTCAAGATGGCATTATGCCACTTCTGCCATGCATCAGAGTGCATTGGGCAGTGGTTAATGACGGGTGGTAGCGTTTCGTCCCATCTACCACAACGGCGGCATAGCTTCTCTTGCGGATCCTTCCATATCTTGTTCGCATTGAGGGGGAAAAGGTTAAGCCGAGCCTTGTGTACAAAGCACCAATCTGCAAAGCACGTGAACTTCCCCTCTGTGAGGAAGTGCGTACTGGCTGGGGAAAGCGCCACACAGTCCATTGCCTTTCCCTGTGAGGGGAGCGCTTTGAGAGCTGCTGCAGACTTGGACTGAAAATGAGAATGAAATGTACGAAGGACTTTCCTCCTATGAACGGAGGTGAGCGTGTCATCCCCAATCAAGATAGACGGTTTGCCTTGAGCAAACGACCAGGTTATTTTTGCCTCATCGAAGCTTTTAGAGCATTTGTCCAAACGTTGGAGAGACGGTTTGTTGTTTTCTTAAACTCCTCGTCCATACATCCACTCAAAAAGCTAGCGAAGTCTCCATCCGATATTTGTCTCTTGACACGTTGACGAACAGTTCTCTTCAGATGGGCAAATGCCAAGAGAGCAACCTCCTCATCACTCGAGGTGAGTAGTTTGAAAGCTGTATCGATTAGATAATAATCAGAGTCCTCAGCTGCTGAGGGGATGGAGCATCCACCACTTCTCTTGTTTGCAGAGAGGTAGTGGACTGAGGCTTTGCTGTGAAAAGAAAGAATTTCTTTCACCTCGCCACGTACAAACCTATCAACCTGTGACCAAGCTGATTTAACCAGCTGGTCAGTGCGCATGGCGAAGCTGAGCGACGGAAAGAAGAAAGTTTTCGAAGCGTCAAGCTTTTTGCCACTGCGCCAGGTTGGATTTGGTTATGGAATCTGCAAGTCGGAGTGCCTCGTTAACGTCAGCAAAGTTTTTCTGTAAAAAGAAGCCCACCGGTTTACCTAATCATGATCACCTAAGTGGCGGAGGGAAGAACCACCGATCTTGAGGGTTGTCGATCTTGCCCTAACAGGGGTGACACCCGAAAGTTGGAGGGTGGCACATTTTGAGATGTTGACCTCAAGCTTCAGGTCTGAAAGAAGGGAGAAGGCTTTATCTATTAGTTGCTGCAAAATTGCTACAGACTTAGCAAGGAGGACAATGTCGTCGGCAAAGGCAAGGATAACCTTTTCCTATTATTGCTCTTGAAGCTCCTGGAGAACAACGTCGATGGCGATATTAAACAAGATACCGCTGAGGGGGCAATCTTGCTTTACCCCACTCTTGAGAGGAATCGGAGCAGTCGGGCCTTCTTCTGTCAGAACCTGCGTCTCGGCTTTGGTATAAATATTCTGGACAAGGCGAACAAAGTCCTGGTCAACACCGTTCCGCATGAGGGATTCCAAGATAATGGAATGCGAAATAGAACCAAAAGCGTTGCTGATGTCGAGCCAAGCAACAAAGCACTCACACTTGTCCCTCCTGGCAGTTTCGAGATGCTCAGAGAGCAAGAAGTTGGGCTCCAATGGAGAAAAACCCTTCTGGGCTGGCGACAAGGCTTCATGTACCTCGCACCAGTCCGAAAGCTTCCTTGCCAGGCATTTCGAAAACAACTTGTATGCCGTGTCTGATAGTGAAATTGGTCGCCAATCAGACAACGAGGAAGGTTCTGGACATTTCTGTATTAAAATCGTATTGGATCTTTTCCACGTGTTTGGGACATCTGACAGCTTGAGGCAGATATTGAAGATCTATGCAATTAGGGTCGATCTCTCCCCAGTGCTTGTAAGAAATCATGTCTGGGCCAGGGGCCGAGTTCTCACACGATTTGAGACATTCGAGAACGAAGTCTCTGGCAAGAGATTTGACGATTGGAGGTCGCACAGGTGCTTCAACGTGGTTCAGTTTTCCCTGAACTGATGATGTCTCCCAAACCTGTTCAAAGTGGGAGAAGATCTCATCACGTGGAAGAGGGCATCGCGAAGAATTGGCATGCGTAATTTGTCTAATGCATTTACGCCGATTCCAGCGATAACTTCTTTGGACGACCTGCGGGTTGTTAGGGTCTGCGACCTTCCTTGTTGCAAGACTTACATCTTGATTTGTCTGGGGGCGGACAAGATTAAAATGTTTCTGAATGACTTCAGTGATACCCTCAACAAGGTTTTCAAAATGTGGAAACCTTTCACTGATTTCGTCAACTTCGAGAAGGGTGTCCAAGGCCTCGTTGAAACAGTCAAGAACGGTTGGAATAGCAACGTCAGCCCTACCACGAACTTCATCTTCATTTTCTTGGGTAGCAGGAGCAATTGCTTGAGGAGAGGCAGGAGGGGCATGTCTGGCGCCCCCGGGATCCCCAGATGAAATAGGATCGAGCTTCGCTTGCCTCTTTTTTCTTCTATTAGAGATGCTAGTTGGGATGGAAAGTTGTGGCAAGGCTGCAACAGCAACTTCACTTCGGTGTGCCTTAGCATGATTATCAAGGCCGATCTTAGTGGTGGCCTTTAATTGGCACTCTTCACATTGCCATTCTCCTTGACTGGAGCTCACCACAAGGGAGGCACCTTTCAGACATCGATGTCTGGCCGGCTGAACGATTCTCTTCGAGCAGGCCAAACACCAAAACTGCACCAAGAGGTTTGGCCGCCGATGGAATGACGTAAGGTGCCTCTTGAGAGATGTATTAGTGGTATACCACTTTTTTGTGGTGAACGAGTGAGAGCACTTGGACACCGGACAGCGAATTGTCTGAGGAAGGGGGAAGAAATAGCGAATTGAGTCCTCGAGCAAATCAACCCCTTCCGCAGGTGGAGGTGGAATAGATTCCTTCACCTTGACACTTCGTTCCACAAACTCATCAGCAACTGAGGAGTCATCAGGTTTGGATGAAGTTGGAGACGAATGGAACGCAGAGACATGTTTTGATAAGTCATTTTGAGAAGCAAAGACTTCTTTACAAAAGAAGCAACCAAATGGGTGTGGGGGAGCAGTCTCAAGGATGAAAGCATCCTTAAGACAAGGGTGCTCCCTTGACTGCTCAAAAAAGCCACTTGCGCATTTGACACAAAAGTGGTACGTCTTGGTGCACCGAATTGCGTGGGCACCACTCAGGTGAGCACGAATAGTCGGAACAGCATTGCTCCAGTCACCTGAGGCAAAGTTTTGCTTACAGTTGTGAAAAGGGCAAGGCACGATGGCTGCGATTGGGAATGACGCTTGGAGAACATTTCCCGAGATCGAAAGATGCAACCTTTCGTGCGTGTTGGAGGTTGATGGACCAACACAAACCTGTGGGGACAAAACTTCTGGCTTATGGCACTCACGCATGTGGTAGAACAGCCCCTTGGAAGAAGGGCGAAACTTACATTCGGGGCACCTGATTTTGGATATCTTTGTATCCACACTTCCTTTTTCTTTCTTGGGGTTGGTGCTTCAATAACCTGAGTAACTTTCTTAGCCGGCTCTTGGTTTTCGGCTTTCTTCTCGACAATTTGTGTGTCGCTGTCGGTATGTTTTTGGTCCACAGTCTTATCACCGGGGAGTTCAAGTCGTTGAGCTTTTTCTCGGTGGATAGCTCGAGAGTGTTGGTCCAGGGCCACTAGGGTTTTGAAGCTTTTTTCACAAAAAAGGCAGACAATCTGATTTTTGTTTGTCTGTTCGACCTTAGTGCTTCTATGGAATCGGGGTGGCCTCACTGGTACCCTCTTTTATACCTTTTTGAGGTTGGGTAGCGCCGGAAACTTTTGGTTCCTCCTTTACACCCATGCTTGGTGGCTTATTTGTGCAAACGTGGCAGGCAAGGCCATGTTGGGTGTAAAATTTCTTGCCACAATCATGGCAAGAAATTAGAACCTTTTTTGTTGAAGGAAGGTTCTTTGCAGCAATTTGCGCAAAAGTTGGTTGAGGAAAGGCCGGAGCGGTTGGCGACCCGTTGAGTTTGCCCCAGTCCATTCTTTTTTGATCTCCACAAGATCTGGGGATTCGGGTAGAGAGATATCGCCGCCCAGGACAATATCCAAAATGTTCGGAGACTGAGACCTAGGCGGAGAGTTACTTATCTTCCGAATGTCGTTCACAACCTGAATTGTAGGCAAACTGGAATTCTGTCCAGATGGAGAAGCGTATGGATCTGGAGTGCTCAGAACCTCATTCGGGATTTCAACTGGGATGTTCACGCTTGGTGAGCTTTCAACAGTCGGTTGGTTCACGTTGTGGCTCATTGGGGGGGGGGGGGGAGCGCTGAGGCGTGCAAAGCAGAGGTTCGAAATCAATCGGTGGACTCTTTGAGAGACCATCTGGCGGACTCATTCTCATCCCTGGTCTACCGTCTTCGAGAGAGTTAAGGGACCGAGAGAGAGCCTCATGGTCTTTGTCTGAAAGGTGGATTAATGGTTCTGTAATGGTTACAGGTGGGTCCGGTAATGGAAGACCCTTTTCGGAAAGATCGAGGTTGTTGTCCTGCACACTCGAAGAGGCCTCAACTGGGGCAGAGCAATGCCGTGGAGAACCATAAGTTTCGTTTGTGAACAATTTAACGGCCTTGATTGGGAAAATGTCCAGGACATTCCAATCTAGGGACTTCATCCCAAATGTCACAGGGAAACCATTGAGACATCTGTTGTGTCTCGGGGATGAAGAATGGGCTTCATGCAGGTGGTCCCATAGTGCCTGAGGAGAGGAACAGGCACGAAAACAGATTTTACAGAGTCCAAGTTGGACAGCACGTTCAAAACTAACTTTCCTTCGAATCCTGTGGGCAATTGGTGACCCCCGCGAATGTCTACGTGGGGTCGACGTTTGAAGATTATGCTTATGTTTCGGCATGTTAAAACACGTAGAGCAAACAAACACTTGGTTCACACACGGAAACAAAGCAACGAAAGAACAGAGAGAGAGAGAGCAATTAAGCCTCACCAAGAGCTGATGTGCAAGAGTGACGTACTGGCACAAAAGCAAACCTGCAATTGCGTCAACAATTACAGACCCCCGGCTATTACTCAACGAACACAGAAATGGTAGTAGTTCGAAGGGTGCCCCACTACCAAGTGAACGGTGTCGAGCCCCGCATGGCGGGACAATCAAAAGAGAGCATGACACAATTGCAACACAAAAGGGGAACCAAGTGGTGCTTAACAAAAAACAAGACAATGAACATTGATGAAAATAAACGCTAGCTACAGAGACACTGCGATGGCAAATGTTCTACGGTGACGTGCAAAAAGACAAAGTCGGGTGTTCACGATGACAAAAATACAGCAATTCAATTACAAAATGAGAACAACTGAATTCAAAGGGCCGGTGAGCCGCACGGAGTACCATGACAACCGAGTGCATAACATGACAAAAAATCAAACACACAAAAAAACAAATACACAAAAATAAAAGAAAAGCGTACTCACTGTGCACCAATCCACGAACAGGAACCATCTGACAACAAAGACTCCCTGAAAAACACCCCCAACCCGAGAAGACCTGAAAAAAATTCCTTTAAAAAAACTTAAATCCAGGGCTTCCCGAGAGCTAAATGGTTTAACCTTTAGAGGACGGCTGGTCGATAGTGCCACCAAAAAGAACAGCCCTTTTAAAGGACGACGCTGGTCGGAGTAGCGACCAAGTTCTTCTTTCCCCCCTTTAACAGCGTTCGGATCACCGTAGGGTCTATAAAAATCTAGGAACGTCAATCACTTGACCGGTCTCTTTTGTATTCAGATAGGGGGAGGATAGTTCCCTCTCTTTCCCACTAGTCTAGAATTCCCTCTTTTTCCCTCTTATGACTATCTCTCACTAGCAGATTTAATCTTACGCAGGAAGAAGGTGTTACAATTATTATATTGAAGTTTTTCTTATCATATATATTGAAACAATTCCAATTTCTTTTGCAAAATTGAGCAGAAAAATAATTTCTTAATAAATAATTTATTTAATTATTTATCTTTTTTTTAGATTATTAAAAACTAATAAATTTATGTTTTGAAACGGCATACACAACTAATTCTTGTATGAATATTATTTGCATTCTTTCTTTGAAGAATTAAATCATTGTCAAATCTTTTTTTATTCCTGTTCAAATAACAGAAACTCGAAAAGGGAACACAAACTAAAAAATATTTGAATAAAATAAGGCTTGGAAAATATAATATACTATGACTGCTTGAATAGATACTCAATTTATTAGGACTAATCGAGATTCTCAAAAAAGTTTTCAAAAGGTAATTTGTTCTACAATATTTAATTCGTATTATTTATTTCGTGAAAATAGATGAGTCTTACAGATTTTTGCAATAAACTTTTAAAATTATACATTTTAGTTTTGCGAATACATTTGTGAAATACAAGAAATACCTTTCAAATTTTACTTATTGTAACGGTTGATATATAATAGTTGAAACTTAAAATTGAAGAATTTAAACTTTAAAAATGCAAAAAAACTGAATGCTTACATGACCATTTTTCAATTCTTTAAAATTTTATATCGAAATATCCCCCCCCCCAAAAAAAACCTATTTTTTAATCGTGTATAAACAACAAAAAACGAAAAAAGAAAATATATTTGCAACAAAAGAATTATAGAAATATTTGTTATAGGTTTTTAAAACTATTCATTTCAGTATTTCGAGTTTTTTTATAAAATGCAAGATACTAACTTCGAGATTTTTTATTATGATAGTTGATGGTATAAAAGTTGTGTCCCTTCGAAACAAGAACTATCAATTCCGATATTTTTTTCTCTCAAATTTGTTGAAAACGAATATTACGAGTTCTTCAGCATAAGAAAAACGTCCGATTTATACAAAAACCATAGAAGCAAGAATGAAATTTTTGATTTGTTATATATTATACTTTGAAAGTTCTATAGTGTTGGATTTCGTGATTTTTAGAACTTAAAATAAGTTTTTTTTAAAAAAAATAAAGTAAGTTTTCTTTATAATAATAATACGAAAAATTTTGCAAAATGCTCTAAAATCCATCTTAAAAATAAATATAATCAGAACGTGGTCTAAGTTTCTTTTTTCCCCCCGTTTATTTATTAGTCAGTCACTCTTTGTAGTATCATACATAATAAGAAAGGAGTGTTGGGGTGTGCTCTCATGCTATTGAACGTTTTGAAACTCTGAATACAGTCACGTGGCTCTTGTAAATGAGCACGAAAAGCAAGTTGTAAAAGCTTTTATATGGACAAATAATGCTTCTCCCTCTTGATTATTGTTGATTCCTTCAGGTTTTGGTCGTTATTGATTACCATATGCCTTTTTGGTGCAATAAAACTTAGAAATTCACATCTGCCTTCTTGTAAATCTTCCAGATTGCTTTCAAGTACCCTGAAAACTATTCCTCCCTTTATTCTTCTTCTTGTCGAAATAAAGCATTAGAAAATGCATTTCCTTTTCTATTAAATTGTTGGACATAGGATAAATAGAGAAACTATGCGAACAACTTAAAAGAAGGCCCACTTCTACTTTACGTGCGTTATCAAGAGAATGAAACTAACAGTTTCGAGAACTGATATTGTGTTAGATTTTGAGAGATAAGGTGAAAAAGACCCAGTAGGGGACTGTCCAAACAAAGCATGGGGAGGGAGTAAAAAAGCGATATATTTGAAAATAAGACTTCCTTCTTTTTGAAGAAAGTCAAAAGAAAGTAAAAGTAAAAGAAAAATTGTTACAATCTGTAACCCGACTGAGGAGTCTGTGCTTTGAGAAGAAAAGATTTTTGTTATTATTTTGAATGTTGATCAAAAGAGTTGACTTCGTAGGAATGTGTTGGCTCTATCTTATGCTTAAAATCACATACAAAAATCAGTCCATTATCGCACAAAAATCAGAGCAGTAATCTTATAACTTAAGCAATATTATGCAATTATTTTGAAATTTTGAATAAAAAGTAAGGATAATCCGAAGGCGGCTAAGGATATAATTTTTTTGTACGAAAGGTGAAAAAAAAATAAGAAGCCCCTGTATGCTGTCATTACTAGCTAAAGAAAACAATAACGTACACATAAGAATAATATATTATTTTTATATAAACAAGTTTAAAATGCATGAAGCTTCTAGGCAACTTAAAAATGTTTGTAGTCATAATATTTTGTCTTTTTTATCAGTTTGTGTTTGCGGTTTTACTATCAAATATTCTAAAAATTCAAAGCATTTCCTCTCTTTTACTAATGAAAATATTTTTATTATTGTTGGAAAAATATAATTTTAAATTTCTTGTGTATATAAGTAATTTATTATAAGGGACACATAGGTAAATTTATAAATTATTAATATTTCATTTACAAGTAACATAAGGGGCAAAGTAATAAGACGGACCTCGTAATTTAAATGACGATCCAGTAACAAGATTGATAACCGAGCTAGAACCCCCACTTCTAATTTCCACACCATGGCATCGTAAGAGTTTTGATTTAATGCGTATCAGCTCTACAACATGATAAAACCCCTAATCACGACCATTTTAAAAATAAAAAAAAAATTTGGTGATTATGTTATTAATTACATTTATTTGCCACACACAATAAATGATTTTTGTAGTCACGGTAGCCTAGTAGTCTAGGTTGTAGGGGAGTGGTGCACTTTAAATCTGTCGAGAGCTCAAACGTCCTCCCGTTGGTGTGGTAGTTAAGAGAGGGAGTGCTAACTCAGGTGTCGTCTTCATCACTTGACTACGGTTCAAAATTACGAGGTTTCGTCACCAAAAGCCCTCAAGTAGCTGAACAATGTGACATTAATATTCATTTACTCACTCACTCATTAAATGATTTATCATAATTTACAGCATGCACAGGAAAGAATTGCATAAAAGGAAAATGAAAATTTAATTTTTGAAAAAGTTTGTTAATGAAATTCAGATTTAAACTTAGGATTCAATAAGTGTTATGAATTCTTATGTATCAAAATAGAATGAATTACAGAAGGAATAAAAAATGACAATTATGCTTCAAATCTAGCATTTCTTTACGGAAATTATATAAGAAATTTCTTAAGAGTATTATGCATTTTGCTAGCATTTCGGAAAGAGAAAAACAATTATAAATTGAGTAACAATGCAGTTCCCAAAAAATCATTGCTGATTTATAGCGATATGTCTATTGGTATACACAAGTTGCGAAATCTTATCAAGTTTTTAAAACTACACATAAGTAACGTATTAATCTTCTTGATTAAAGAGTTATGCACAATTCTCAAAACAGATATTTTTATTAAAAACTTTTAAAATCTTCAGAGTAATAAACTAGTTTAGAATAGTTCATTATCGAAAATCTGAATTTTGCGTTATGACATAAAGAGATAAGCTCTCACACTTTGCTTTTTCTTTTATGTTATTGATTAGAATTACCTGTAATTTATAAGGAATATTATTATTTATTTCTTATTTCTACTTTGATTATTTTAAGTTTTAACACCAGCATAAATTAAGTTTATGTGTATCAAATTCATGCATTTAAAGTAATGAAAAATAAATTTATAACATTTCCTCTATTTTTATGAATTTACTGAAATATCAGTAAATGATATTTATATTTTATCAAAATATAAATACATTTTACTTGAGTAAAATCAATTAAATTTGGTTTAGTTTATTGCACCTTTGTCTACAATGAAATAAACGTTTAATTTTTTTTATGCAATGATTCTTATTGTTATCTTGTTTTACGCTATTTCTCTCAATGCTCTAATAATACTGAAAAAGAAATCCAGATGGAATATAGTTTAAATTGTTAGGAAATTTCTTTTTTAAAAATAAATAAATTTCCCGAAATTTCTTGATCTGAAATCATCACTAATTGTTAACATTGGATTTTTCAAGAAAACCTGTTTCCCTAAGAAAGGAGAATCTTTGTATTTAGGGACTTTCTAAGCAGTGAAAATCCCCATTGATCAGCGGGAGGCCAATTACTAATTTTGCTTCTTTTGTCCGCCGTTATATGGTAGCATCTGTCAATGACCAAAAAGGGGGTAGCCAACACAGCTGAAAGTGCCGTCCTTAAGCAACTTTTCTCTCAAAACCCGCCGTCTT
>BMAO01000026.1:0-23917 GCA_019973975.1 Trichonephila clavata
CTGAATATATCTCGTAATAAATGATGTAAACGTTAATGTGTAACTAGTAGATTTATTTTTAACAAGATAATACGTATTTGTTTTATTTTTTCCTCAAAATTATTTCTATAAACCAATAAATATCTTTTGCATAATTCGATTTGTCATGTACTAAGATTAAAATTATTAGTACATTTCCTCTTTCAGTATAAATGACGCGCTGTGGAATTGTTTGAAAAAAATAACATAATTCCCCCCCCCCCCCCGTTGTGATCTGTTTAAACTCTGGCCGTATTCTATTTCTTACTTTTTATTCACCCCTCTTATGATTAACTATCTCAATAACTTAAAGATATCGTCTAAGGCACAAAGAAGGTTGCAAAATCGATAGAAAAATTTGTATTTTAGTGTGATATTTTAGATTTGTCAGCACTAATTTCCTGATACATCTTGAGTTATCAAGACATTCCTCTAACGGAAAACTGGCCTTGATCTGACCGTGTATGGATGATTAAACACTTTGAGCATTAAAAAAAGTCATAAATAAATGTTTGATACGCCATAAATTAATGAAAATTGATAAATATTTGTGCAAGAAAAATGGATCATGTCTGTCAAATAGTTTTTACACTTGTTCTGATTTATGCTTCTGATACTTGTACGAACCAGATAATGAAGCGAGACGAAAACATGAATCTGTTCTTCGATTGTCATCTATAGATTTATCTCATATGTAAAAGTGAAAGGCTTTACTGGATTACATGAATATTTAAGATTTGCTAAGTATTGCATAAGAATCGAATTAGGGAAAACAAACCTAAATGATGAATTTCAAAATTTTAACATTTATTATAGTACTTTATTACATAAGAAACATCAATTAGTTGTTATTGTAATTCACTGGTGAGTAGAACTTAAGGGACAATAAAATTTTTAAAGTTTCTCAAAAACTTTTAATGAAAATTTGTAAACATAACAAAAAAAAAAAGATGCTTTCTTAACTATTTAATCAAACTCAATTTCTCCTAGATAAAGCAGGTACTTTAAACATTACTCTGTGAGCTATCAGTTTCCTCGTGTTTTTCTGAAGTCGTTCGATTGATGTTTTCGAAGCTTTTCCCATAATGACATCAAAACAACGTCTAGTAGATGGTAAGTTAAGATAGAGAGCAGTTACAAGATTGGCGACAAGTCAATCCAAAGTGGAGGCAGCAAGATAGCTCTAATGTATCCTAAAATGTCAATTCTAGATTATGTAACTAGTTTCAGATGTCCCGAACAATATTCACTAGACCAGTTACAGGACCACCATAAGCCAAGATTACCAGAATTCGGTTTAACTCAAAGGCTTTATTGGGAGATAACAGCCTCTCAACTCGTAAATAAGCTCTTCGCTTTTCTGGTATCTTTATTTAGAAGGATACTTTTTATCAAAGGCTTAATGAAGCAGAATTTCTGCCTAGAGACCAAAGACTGTAATTTATTCAATCCAGGTTGCTTGGATCCTGTCTGTCAGAGTGCAGACATTGACTCGAGAGCAATGGATCTGTGCTCTTCCTGATTGAAGAATCATTCTCTAAATACAGATTCTCGATATATTTACTAATAGAAAAACAAGGACCAGGTACATCCTTCAAACACCGCGGAAATGGTGGTGTTATGGTTAGGTTGGGGGGCATGCTATCGAATGAGCGTGAAGAGTTGCACAACTTTCAAAGAGAGTCTTTAAATATATAACAAGTCATAAACATAAAGAAAAATAAGAAAAACTAATATCAAACGAAAATAAGTTTCAGCTTATTGCAAATCTATGCATAAAGATAATTAATAGAAATGTTACGTTCCAAATCCTAACTTTTAAATTTTTAACATTATAAATTTTGTCACTATTTTTATTGATTAAAAATTGTTAAATTGTAATAGAATAAGAATGATCATTTTATAAATATATCAGTATTGGAAAACAATTAAAGGTATTTTAATTAAACAAAACTCATTTCTCAAAAATATTAAAACTCAATTTATCATCCATAATGTTTAAAATTTTATCAATGTTATGTGTATAAAGAGAGATTGAAAGATATTTTTTTTAATTATTATAATTTAAAAATACCGTATTATTATATGTGTGTTTGCTATATATTGTTAGTTTATTATTTATTTAAAGACTATTTAATCAATAACCATTTGAAAACAGTTTATATTATTCTGAATTCCTTTTTTTTTAAGAAAAAGATCATTGAAATGTAAGTACACACACACACACACACAGTATTTTTGGTTAGTCAGTGATAAATTCCAATGATAGTCAACATTTATTCCTCTCAAGGAAGAGTTGTACACAATTTTATTCTTTTCCTTGAGAACATCTAAAGACATTGTTATTTACTGAACTTTAAAACGGGTTCACTTAACCTCCTTTTAAATTTGCATAAAACATTCCGAGAAATGAATGTGCCTTCTCAGAAAAAAAGGAGAGGCTATAAAATTGAATAAAAGTTCCTTTCGAATGAATATCTAAGTCACTCACGCAGAGAAAAACTGTTATCCTACTTAAGTTCTCTTATCAAGATATCAATTAGAATGCATATTAGGATTGACCTTTTCAACGGCGATCCGGAGATCGATTGGTATTTCTTATCCAAAATATGCATAGAATCTCACCAATTAAGTATGAATATTTTAATGCATATACAAAACTAGTGAAATATCATTGTTACATATAGACAATCTGCTGAACGATAAAACTGCGATTTACTCGATGACTTTTATACTCAAAGATTAGTATAACAGGTTAGTTGCATAACCATTACAGATCACATCATCCCAAACATGTATCTTCACAAGCATAACTTTCTTTTCTGAACATTTATCAAAGCTTTTTTTTAATATACGGACTCTCTGTCCGTAAGTACACTTATTACCTACACGATGAAATGGCGAAATATGGTAGGTCAATATACGGATAGTAGAGATTAGAAAGATGGCAGGGGGAAATCGGGGATGTATTTTGTTGTTCGCTGACCTTAAGATGAGAATCTATCTTATCGCATGTTTGTATTCACTCGGTGACAAAAGACAAAATTTTGATGGAAGCTTCTGCTTGATAAAGACACCATTCCGACCATCTCTAGTTTTAAGTTTCGGGTTAACGCTCCTTACTAAGTTCACTGAACTAATTTGGAGGGAGGTACCATGTGTCTTAATGAAAGAAAGCTTGGGTAGAGACTCACAAGAGTGATTCATCAGAATAGAATGAAAAATACTTAAGATACGTGATACAAAATGTGTGTGTTTTAATCTACCGTAACTTCATTCATTAAATTGTTAATTCAAATAATAATAATAATTTCTATTATTATTATTATTTTTTTTTTTTGCAATAGACTTTTTTTAAATGTATTTAAAACTGTTTTGAAATTTTTCGAGTTTCATCTTACGCTAACAACAAAATTCAAAAGTTTCAACCAACCAATCATCTAAGCCTGAAAAATTTCCAATGACTTAAATTTAGTAATTAATTATCCTCAAACTGTGGAGCGCGCCCCCTAGGGGGGGGGATATCTCTATGTGGTGGGGAATCGCAAGCCTATTGAATAGGTGAAATAAAAGAGTTAAGATAAGTATTAATTTACTGAATTAATTACATTCTGACGTAATAAAAATTAAATTAAACGCAGATTCACTCTGATATAATATATTTATAAATATATTAGTACTACACAATATTTCTGAAAATTAATTTATCAATTCTAAATTGAAAACAAATTTAATAATTACTAGTGTTTCCCATGGGTTTGTCATATTCAAAATTTAATACTTATCTTAGTTATTTGTATGGTTAATATAATTAAAGTCGTATTGTGACAAAGTACATTTTATTGCATACAATACATTGTTATTTATAGGGGAGGGAGGGGGTGATGAAAATTATGATTGAAAATTGGGTCGCAAATATTGAAAGCTTGAGAAGCGCTGTCTTTAACAATTTATTTTTGATTTGTAATGTCAGCAATTTTATATACTTTGCTGCTTACTACTAGAGGTACTATATACGTTTTGATAGCAGTTCTAATTTCAGCATTCGATAAATCCTTTAAAGATAGTAAAACTCATAAAAAATAGCAACTGCCCTAAAACTTTTATAACTATTTAAAATTCATCAAATTTACAAATGTAAAATTTCTTGAAAATTATTTTCTTTTAAAAAAAAAGGAAGTTTAAGTAAAATTAGCTAAATTAAAAAAAATATATTCATTTATTACATTCAGGTATTTAAATATCCCTAGAAGAGATATCCAACTGAAATTCATTCACTTTTAATAGATTATTTAAAAATTGTTTGGAAGAAAAATTATTGAAATTTTGACTTATTTGTGCTTAAGTATTAGCCATTCAAATTTTTAATCTTTGTATGTTTTAAAGTAAGTTGAAAGAACATTTATTAAAAATATTTAAATATTGGTTCAATAATATGTAAGTAAATAATGTTATAATTTTCTGTGATGCTAAAAATATTTGGGTTCATATTAATATTGTAAGAATTGTTAATGGTATCAAAACTTTCAACTAAAAATAAATTTAAATACTATTTGACACGTTAAAAGACAGCTCATATTGCTAAATTATGGTTACTATATACATTACTTATCATTTTACCATTTATTTAAACCCAAAAGATATCTAAAAAGTGTCTCTATAATTAAAATTTCATTAGAAAATTTAATATACAGATCAATTGTCCATTTTATTTAGGACAAAAAAACATACAACATTTAATAACTGTTTGAAATTGTACTGAATTTGAAATGAAAAATATTTTCAACTAAAAAGATAAGTCTACAAAAATTTTTCAATTTCCATAATTAAATACTATTTATATTAACCATGCAGTTGCTTACAATAAAATACATTACAAAGCAAAAATTGCAAGTATATAGGACTTTTTAGTCTAAATTAGAGACTAAGAGGTGTAAATTATTAGTTCACCATTTATTCTTAAAAACATTTTAAATCTCTCGCTAGTCTCTCTCCCTTAATAGTTACCTAAAATATTTATACAATAGCGAACTTCTCTTTATTGAATATGTTTTTTGGGATGCATTTTTTAATGGTTAAATAAATCTTCACTAAGATTTTTAAATACATTTTCATTTATTTTCGTCAATTCATATAACTGTGCAACTTACAATAAATAATTAAATAATTTTGCTTTGTGAAACAGTTTATTTCTTCTTAAAAATTTCATATTCTGATGAATAAATTCTAAAAGTATTTTGAATCGACAGAAATTCTTAAAAAATACATATTTTGACAATAATAACTTTATAAAGCTTTTTAATGATTCTTGTTAAAGTATTATTCTAATTAGCACTTTTAAGATTATGTAATATAAAATAAAAGTCTTTTTGATAAGTGTCATTTAGTAATGAATACATGCACGCGTTAATGTTAAAATCTTTAAAAATGATTTAATTTAGTTTAGGGACGTATTTGTAATATTTTGATATCTTTAATGTTGAAAATTAATGTAACTTGTGTTGGAACATAGAGCTAATGGAGCATCTTTTAACTCCATAAGTAATAAGTTCTATAAAACAGGTTAATATAGAAATGTTGTTAGCTTTCTTTTCATAAAACCGTATACAGACTGTCTCAAGCAACACACACAGAAGCACTTTCTAGAGACCACTCAACTTCAGCACGGGTCAAGTGAGAGATGAATGTGTCGTTATTAAAACCCTCTCCTTGTTCTTTGTCCTTAATTTTTTATTATGATATTTGTTATCTAAAAGCCGTTAACCAACAGTAATAAATAATTGTTAGATTATAAAGAATGGCTTTTTTGAGCCCAGCTTTAAGTCTATTATATTTGGTTTTAAGCGTCAGCGTCTAACGCTCTACAGCAGGGGTCGACAACCTTATAGTTCCAAAGCAATCTACAAGTACGATTCAGGGTGCCACACTGTAAGAAATATTTTGAAACAATTCGATTCCCGCGCATTAATGCAGGGTTAGGGAATAGAGGTCCAAGATATAGATTTAGTGTTATATTATAAACCAATTTTGTATCATTTAAAGATATTTTTTAACACAAAAACAAATAACATAAAATATAACTATTACTTCAACATAAATGAAAAATTAAAATTGTACATACACTATGTATTGTACATCTTTTAATCATATTTATAAAAATAAGAAATAAGCAACATAAAATATAATTAAAGGAAAAAATAAATATTTAAATGTAAACCTTGTCCTTGCTCCCCCTCTACTTCATATCACATTAACTCAAGGATATAATTTGTGATTTTCAATTTGACGTGGTTATGAACATTCAGTTGCTATACAACTTTGCGAATTCAAAATACTTTTTATGTGAGAAAATATTTGATCACACATAGATACATAGAGTCAAAAGCGGAAATCAGAGTACATGCAATTTTCTTTAAACAATTAAATCTCCATCAATCTACCACCAATAACTTAAAATAATCGTCAATTTATCATTACAAATATCTTTTTTTCGTAATTAGGTAAATGTTGAGTTTCATAATTCTGAATATGTTAGTCCAATAAGCTCCATTTCAAATTATCAATTTCCATCCCTCAAAATTTAACAAATTTGTAGAGATGCGTAGAGTGCCACAGAAAATTTTACCGGGGTGCTAAGCGTACACGCGTGCTGTAGATTGCCGACCCCTTTTCTGCAATATAACAAAAGCAATATTATAGGATAGTTCATAGTATGATACATAAATGTAAACTTGTTGAATATTAAAGTATATTATACATAATTCATCTCTTAATGTTTTAATAGAAAAAGGAAACATTTTTAGTGCTATTTTTTGGATGAATTTGCTAGAGGAAAAGTGAATTTCTTTAAATATAAATGACGGCACAATTCAGTTTAAAAATAATGCACAAATTTCTAAATCGCTTTTATTTACACAGCATTCTACATAAATATATTTAGTCCCCTATATATAAGCAACAGAATTTACATTACAAAGAAAAGTTATAAACGATAGCTGAAAGAAGGAAAAGAAAAATGTAATTTATCTTAATACATATTAAGAAAATTATAAAATTTTTAGCGAACGAAGTGGAATAATAATATTAAAAAAAACAGTTATAGGAGTAATAGAAGTATTTATTGCAAGCTTCCTTGAATACATTTAGATGAGTGATTTACTTTTTTTTATAATATAGATTTCTCATAAATATTAATTTTGAACACTTCTGAATTATTTGATTTTGTTCGAAATGCCTTAGAACAAAGTTGACAGCTTGCTTTTGCTCGCGGACCACGTTGTGTTAGAGGAGGATACCGGCAGGACTTAAAATGATTGCATTCATTATAAAAAGTAATAAATGTAAGTTATACAAAATAGTGGCAGTTTTATGCGATTTATTTATTGCGCTAATTTTATATTATCTATAGTTGAACACACATAAACACATTGAATTATAGAATCAGTTTAATGAGACAAATATGCCCTATAATAGTTTTCTACAATTTTTTTTAAATCAGGAGTGAGATTGTGCTTGTTGAAATCCTCATCACAGTCTGCAAGTTTATGTCAGCCAACTTACTTTCGGTGATTTTCATGCAAGAAAACTTTGCTCACAAATTATATGTGGATTCAAATATAAAGAACAATTTTAACGTAAAATTTCTTCATACCCGGACATTCATCAGCTGACAGATTCGTATAAATCAATTAAAATCCTGGAGCTGTCACGCGGGAACAGAGTCACCCCAGGCTCAAGAAATTCTTAATTCTAGAAAAACTGTTTTTTTGTTACGATGGCCTTGTCAGTATACTCCTACATGACAGTCTTAATGGAACTAAAGTGTATTTGTCCCATATCTCCCTCTTTTTTTGAGAATGTTGCAAACGTTTCTTACAATCTTAAGGTACTTAAAGTTGTGGTGACCTGTAGACACCCCTTACACTATTACCTTCCTGTCTATCTGAAAACCCGCTGGATGTGTAGGCGACTTAAATGATCAAAAGACATAATTCCAATTCAAACTGATTTATTGATGCTTATCAGTATATAAGGTCAGACATAACACAATTCTAATTATGATAAATAAACTAGAGTGGAGTGAAGATGTGGAATCAATTCAAGCGGATAATACAGAATTTCAACTGAATCTAAGACACCTTAAACGCGCACAATACAACTACGCCTCCAATAATAATCTGATTTTCTTAATCAAAGTCACTAACCTTATATTTTACTGCTGCGGTTCCTTCGGACGAACTTCAGACACTTTATTTGGCTGGATGAATTGATGAAGACTCCACGCTCCGTATTAGTGAATTTCTCTATTTTAAATCCGCTTCTCTTCGCGTACATCAACACGTATCAGGCTCGTTTAACTTGTCAACAACTACGTGTCGACTTCTCGATCTTTTTTTCACTTGACTTCTCACTTCCTCTCACTTAGCTCTCTTCAACTCGCAAAAACCGAATTTATATAATATTTCTTATTTACTTAAACACGCCTGGCTCTCGATGAAGATTGGTTGAAATAAATAATTGAATTAAAGGAAAAAAAAGAAGTTAGTGAAAGACCGTATAGATTCGTCACAAAGTGACTAAGTTCACCGTACGACCACCTTGGTTCCAAAATAGTTTCTATGAACAGGCTACATTTTCCACTTTTGAGCGACTTAGTAGTTTCGATTGTTAAGTTATACGACTCGTTATGGTTTATAAATGCAAATGAACAGAACTATAAAAAAGAAATGGCATCTGAAGTCTATTAGAAGTTGCTATCAGCAAATGAAATGAGAAATATTAATAAGATAGTGAAAGTAAATCAGAAAAACGATAACATGAAGCGTTTGAGTCAAAAGAAGATTCAAATGTACTAAAAAACTCTATCAAGAAATATGTGGCACAAGTGTATCACAAAAAAAAAAACTAGCAAGAAAAAGTTCAACATGCTATTTGTCGATCATCAAAGGCAAAAATACTACAATAACTTGAATAGAATGCGACAGTTTTGCCTGCAAATATCCTTCCAGTAATGTTAGCAAAAAATTCTGTGATTTGTATCCTTTATTAATGCCACGCATATTTGAAACATTTTAGTTCAGTTTGGATTTTTTCTCAAATTATCAAAGAAAAATTCTTAAAAGTGGTAAGTATGTTTTATCTTAATTAAATTGTTCGCTGAAATTACGATTTTTGTCGTGTACAATAAAAATAATTATTTAAAAAAAAAGGATTGGGTGACTCAGTCACCCAGAGCTAACACTAACGTTAGAATCGAGTGCGTTCCTTCTCCGGGTTAATGTCATAACATAAAACATTTCCTTCACATTGTGATCTGACTGCCAGTTAATAAGTGCAATTTGTAGCTCCTCACGTGTTCCATCAATGTCAGCAATAATGAAATAACAAAGCAAATTGAATTTAGGCTCAAATTTTAAAATCCCGAGACCTTGTGACCTCGTCCTCCATACCTGCAAATGATCTTTGTTGAAATACTTTCAGGTACTTTGTTTTCCTAAAAAAGGTACTCTGTTTTTCTAATAGTGAAAAATAAAAGACGAATCTTAATCGCACGCATGGGAACGAAACCTTGATTCAAAATGGATTTTCCGACTGTCTTGTGCCCCCCCCCCCGAAAAAACTTTTTGTGAGCCGCTATTTGCCCACCCCTGCTCGAGGAATATGTGTTCTCTCTGAACTGAAATTTTCACGTGGCTATTTACAAATGAATTATTTCTTGGTAAAATACGGTGGCTATAACAAATGGTTTATATAATTTTTTTATCGAACATATCAATACTTTGAATACGATCACTTCTTTAACACTTACCGTAAAATCCGGGGTATTATGCGCTTTTACACATTCAAGCTACATTTTTTTAATTTTCAGATACATTCACCTTATAAAGCGCACCTCTTTTTCTACGATAAAAACCTAAAATGCACGTATGAGGCCCTCTTATGTTTTGAAGTCAATTATTCGAGGTATTATCCAAGGCTCTGGAAAAATATAGTATGCTTATAGGCTACAACTCTTTAAGTTCATATGGTAGGTCATTTCTTTTAAATAAACAGTATTTAGATATATGCAGAAGACTATTTTTTTTATGCTTCTTCTTTTTTATTTTTATTTTTAAATCTATAATTTTTATACCCGGCGTATAACACGCAAACGTAAATTTCAATTTGATTCTCTTTTGTTAATATGTCTTGTTATACGCCAGATTTTACGGTAGATGAAATTGAATTATTTTGTGGATTTCAACAAATTTAAAATGAATTTCTAAGTACGATTTTAAAACTGAAACTCTTGTTTTTGTATCCATGGTATGGATGGGAGCTGTTATTGACGCAAGTGTCTTACTTGATCCAATTGAGTCAACCACTCTTCATTATTTAGAAAAAAGGAAAAGAAAAAAAAGAACCATTTATTTATGACGCAGAAAAAACTCCTAAAATGAAGAAAAAGGAAGGACATACAAGAGATAGATGTGTGTACTTCTATAAAAAAAGGAAGTAGAAACATTGTTTCATGTATAACATTTTAATAATATACTATGATTTAAAAAGTACTCAGCAACTTATAAGTGTTTCCTTTCATAAATATTTTAATTAAACAGGAAATTACACATAAACCGACTTCTACTTCATTAAGCTTATTTTAATAAACATTTACTTGTTAGTTTCATTTTGGAGAATTTTATTTTATGTTTTAATTTAGTGAGAAAGAGATAGTTTAAAATTAATCAAAACATGCAATTATTGGTGCATAATTAAGGAGACAGTTTACATTTAATGATAGCTAAATTTCCGTTTATTTGTATGCTAAATTTACCTAAAAGAATGCATTGGGTTTAAAGAAGTTTTATTTTTATTTAAAGCTTTTATCTTAAATGATTGCCTCTTTGAGTTTTTTTTTTTTCAATTTGAATTTTTTTTAAGTCGGTAAAACGGTATTAATATTACTGTAGATTCAATTTATGTTCAAATTGCCGTGGAGAAGTTTTGAATGGAAAAACTGAATGTATGCTACTTATCGTAAAATCCGGCGTGTAACGCGCACTTTTAACGCAAAAAATAAGATCGAAAATTACGGGTGCGCATTATACCCGTTATTATAAAAGTGATAGCTTTAAAAAAAAAAGATGAGCATAGGAAAAAAATTGACTTCTTTTTATATCGAAATGCTGCTTATTTAAAAGAAATGACATTTCCTTACGAACTTAAAGGATTGTAGTTCTAGAAGTATACTATTTTTTTCAAAGAGCTTAGAATAATACCTCGAATAAATGACTGGAAATATAAGAGCATTGTGTACGTAAAAAAGGTTTATTCGTAAAAAAGGTTGAGTGTTATACGGCGAAATATATATAAAAAATTAAAAATTGCTGCTTGAAAGTACAGGAGCGCGTTATAGCTGCATTTACGATAATTAAAATAAATATAACTGTATGAATTTGCTTAATTGAGTGCAATTGTTGATGTGTAACATCTTTCCTCTCGTTGCTGGAAATTTGTGGAGTGATTTCGTGTAAAGGACGGAAATGTGTAACAGGAAGTTGGGGAAGCGCGCACTATTTAATTTCACCAATCAGCGTCATGGTGTTTCTTCTCTACCCTCGCAGTGAAGTTCGGTTTTTTCTCCTTCATTCGGGAGCCCCTCCCCCCTGCGGTCTAGGCCATGGGATTTCTGTGTTCGTTTTGTTTTCTCACTTTAGGATCAAAGAAGAAACTAAATCCTTTAGCTGGATCTTGTAAAGATATATCCACGAGGGGTACAACTCTAGTAGCCATCAAGCTGCTAGCCTTTTTTGTATTGTTATATTTAAGATTTCAAAGGATTCTAATTCAAAAACACGGTTTTGCTTGGGCTTGACTCTAAATCCTCTTCGCACATACCAGCAAGTATTATTAGACTTCACCAAGGATAAACTTGCGATCCTTACGCTCCATTTTCAAACTCTGAGGGCTCACCAAACATATTTCGACGTTATTTCATAAAATTGTACGTTACTCATGTTGGCAGAGTCGTGTTAGATAATGACGGATGTGTTTCGGCACCTGACTTCGATTGCTGCGTACAATTTAAACGACCGGGCCACAGAGCAGCTGGTGTTGCGATCTATTGCAAACAGAAAAACTCACATGTTGTGGCTCCTAATATGGATATTACTTATCGTCAAACAAGTGAACTGGGTATTGTTAGTCAAGATATTGGGGACATATGTGCGGCAGAATGCTTATTTGAAAATGGACAAACAGTGATTCCGGTGGTCGTATACATTTCTCCGAATCAAACAGTTCAAAAAATTAAAGATTTTTTGCATTTTTTACTTTTACCATATACCGACGGTGTTCCTGCTCTTTAAAAAAAACTATCACTCGCTTCCCATTGATTTTGAGTGGTGATTTTAACGTAACTTCAGTTTGCTAGAAGCCGAGTCACTCATAGCTTTTTTGAAATGATGAACTCAAGCTCGAAATGAACACAAATCGAAATATTTCGACAACTAACAGTGGTACTGTTATTGACGCTATTTTTCAACGATTTTTAAATACTTTGGAATCACAAGTATATGAGTCATATTTTAGTTATCTTAAGTTTTAATTACCGCTCTTCCCCAAATTGAACAAAAATAATTATTTTTGATAAAAAAAATTGCATTACTCCTTGTGTTAATTAAATAAAATTTTCATTAAAGATATTATTATTCCATAGAAAATTATTTCCCATCATACTCGATTCATTTTTTTCAGGATTTAAATTGCTATTGGGAATTTTTTACCACGATAACATGCCAGATGTTACACATGGTATGCGACTACTGTAAGGCTCGTTTCTTCTTTTTTTTAAAAGATTTTTATCTTTATACTTCTTCAGTGTTGAAAATGCTGAAACATCATGAAAACTGTTGTATTTTGATAAAAAAAAATATTTTTTTTCTTCTCTAGATATTATGATACTCAAATAAAAATATTAACCCTAACAGGTTCTCTTAAGAAATTAAAAAAGTTTAGTATTGAAACTTTATCTTTTAAAACGGATCCGAAACATCTTTATCTAACTAAATCTCAAAAATATTGGACTAAAATGCTGTAATGTTTTGGAATTGTGCATGTTTATCAAATTTCTTTAAAATTAATTGGTTCCTTGAACTTGACACAGACTTAAGTTTTCGATAATATTAAATCAGATTAACTAAACTTTAAAATGATGCAATTTGTTTTTATCTTGCAGCTTACATTTTGCATTTTTATTAAGATTCCGATGAAAAATGTGATGGCTTTAAATAATAAATACGTAACATCATTAAAAATTTAGTATAATTTTCAAACACGTAAAAAAACGTTATATAAGGTCCTGGAGATTGTTGCATAAGTTTCCGAAACCATATACATTAATGATGATAAATCAGCAACTGGAAAAGCCATTTTTTTGAAGTAGATGATAAAATGCGTTCGATGACAGACACGAACTGTCATACGTAAAGGATATTTTATCGTTCATTCATTAGAATTCGATATTTATTCTCTTCTTTATAAATAGTGGATTAGATTATAGCGTAAGAGATGATCTGTTTGAAATTCTTAGAAATAAGTTATTTTAAAGTATGGTGACTAATTTTTTTACAATGAAAAGGAGGACGAAAAATTAAAGAAACAATTTCAACGTAAATATATGAAACATGTTATTAATTCAAACAAAAATACACTTTTATTACGCTTTAATTCCTTTTAATTATTTGCTTATATAAACGAGTATTTTTCTATTGTGTGTGAATTTTTTTTTGACAATATAAACACAGTTTTCAATATCTCCCCAATTTATTTACGGATAAAATCAAAAAACACGGATAAAAACTGTTGTTTCCTGTTCAGTCTATTCTTCTACATTATGTAAACATGTTGAGTAATAATATTGCACTTATTTGGTAAACTTTTCCGTTTGATTCTTTTAAGTTTGACAATTTTTTTTTAATAATTTTTTCTTTCAAATCGTGATTTTTATTGAAGGTCAAAATCGTTCAAAGTAAGATTAACTTCAGTAGCGCTGAAATATGTTCACCATCAATCTTTGGAATCGTTTTGTGGAAAATAGATGCCTGATTATGTTCAAAATACATTCATATGTTCAATAATTAATAGAATACAGGCTAATGACGCGTAGTATTTCGGGCTGGCATCTTTGAACACAGAGATTAACAGATTAGTTTTAAAATATTGAAAAGGAGGGCAATTTTCAAGGAAGGACAGAACCTAAAAGAAGGACTGTCCTCCCTAAAGGAGAATGATTGGTCACCTTATTATTAACAATAATGGGCAAAGAACATGGATGGTTTCCCATGGAGACCACGTCCTTTCCTCATCTGGCTTTCACTGAAGTAAGTGGGCGCTATAAAGTGCTGCTGCTTTGAACAGTCAGTTATAGTTATGACAAGAGTGGCTACAAACTTATAGAAAATAGAATCAAGGATCGTCTTTCAGAATATTAACTATCCCTTACTATAAAAGTTGTACCTCTTCTTACACATGGTGAATCTAAATTGTTTTTAAAAAAAACTAGCAATTATTACAATGGACTATGGGTAGAATTTTAGTCCGAAAAGCAGAAAATAACAAAATTAGTATTAAAATCTGGACTTACACGGTGTAGAGAAAGTGAATGCATGATACCATAAATTAGACAATTTGAAAGAACTCACAGCAAATGTTCAAAGTGGGGTCACGCGTGCTGCTGCACACCGGTGGTTGAATGACTAGTGCACCCTCTAGAACAAGGGTGTCAAACTGAAAGGCTAACTTGGACCAAACTAACAAGGTTTTACTTTAGGTGGTTTAACAAACCAAAAAAAAATCAATATTCATAGGAGCGCAGGTATATCTGAAATAATTTTTTTTTATTTCTAATTGGCTGCGGATTGGTATTTTACCATTGCAGACCTAGTACATTCCCCGGAAGCTAATAACTCTTTTAGTGCGGCACCCTATAGGCAGATATCAATCACCGTAGGTAATTTTGAAGCCCAGTTTCCTTCTAGAGCGAGGCACCTGAGCTCTGACGATGCGAACCTGAACTAGGATTTAATTTTTCTGAGAGCACCCAAGCCAAACAGGCACTCTAGGATATTTTACATGCCGTATAATCATACGACATGACATGGCCACTGTCGATTTTCTGCATCGTGAAAATCCATCGATTTGGGCTGGGTCGAACCCGCAACATGACTGCAGGAGGCCAGTGACAAACTAATCACGCCACCCAGTCGGTGGACGTTATAATAAAAATATATAAAGGGAGAATAAAAATTTTATGTTTACATCCTGACACCTTAACATCTATTCTCTGCTACTATCTTTCCTATTTTGGGAGATTTTTTAAAATTTTTTTACATATATATATATATTATTATATAACTGTGTGCCGGTTTATTGGCCGGGCCGAAAAACTTTCATTGTGGGCCGCGAATTTGACACCCCTGCTCTAAAATTCCTAGCATTGTGTTACTTCTGTCAGCAATAACAATGATTTTCGAAGCGTCATCTTCCCTCGTCCACGGGTGCATCGTACACTTAAGATTTTTTTTTACTGCCGTGAAAAGTCCAGTGGCGTTTGATCAATTATGTGGCATTCAAGAAGCAGCATTCGGTGGAAGATCCCATAGTGAACGTCTTTGTTACAGCAAAACAAAAAGAACACAACACGATGAATCTTCACGAGGGTGAGCCAGTCATTCTTTTGCGGGTGAATAACAACACGCGTGACCACCACTTTGCGTACTTGTGAGTTTTTCGCTGAACATTAAATCAGTAACATTTGGTAATATTGTGCAATATTTGGTATTTTTAATTTATTTTCCCCGCCCTCTTCCATAAAATCTGGTTTCAGTTCTAATTTTGCTCTTTCCTGCTTCTCAGAGTGGTATGCGATTTTATGTTCCGTGGTAATTTTTGCTCCTCTGGATGTGTACTGTCACTTCTCACATTCTGTAAAATTATTAAGACTCGTCCTATATAAGGATCATTTAAAAAAACGTAGATTTGTGTCTAAAAAATTTCAGATACTTTATCTGGAAATAAACACTGTATTAATAGAGAAGCATAACAATGAGGCTTCGAGAGAGCTTACAAATTATCTCTATATTTCCAGCAAAATAGTACTCATCGAGCACAAACTTAACGGTACTTCAATACTGTGTACATGAAGCACTAAAGTACACAGAAGTTAACGATGCAAAACATTTGTGTCTAGCAGTTCTCTTTCATCAAAATGCTTTGCGATAAATTGTTTCGAGGAGCTATACAAATTCGCCGATCATTCTGAAATTGAAAATACCACTATAGGACACTTATTTTAAAGCTCACTTTCCCATTTACATTCGTCAAAAAATTTCAGTTGTCTCGTTACTCTTTCTTTATAAAAAAAATTGAATAAAGCATCATTTTGTTCTTTGTTTGCATTTCCATCACACATCTCTGGCGTTGTAAATATGAGAAGGATCGAGGTATGCAGCGAAGTTTTCTCTGGAATCACATCACCAGCTTGGCTAGACTGAAATTTTTGGTCGAATGACAAATTTAGTAATCTTCACAGGCTTTGTTCATGCTACACTTGAATGACCTTTATTACTTTAAATTAATACTTAAAGAACTTAAACTTGTTTCAAAAATTCCTGCATTTCTCTAAAATCGAATTTTTTCCTGTGAATTTCAATGATTCATTTAAATATACATTCAAATCAAATTCAAATATAAGCATAATTGCGTCTAATACGAACGTAATTGAACCTAGTTTTCATCAATTGCATTGAATTTTTTCATGAAAATGAAATATCTTAAATCACTTTCAAAATAGCTTTAAAATTCAAACAGAAACAAAAATGCATTCCGTAAAAAATGACGAAAATATATTTTTGGGATAATGGTTCTCAATATGTACCAAATCAAAGCCCAATAATTTTGCTTTTTAAAATTGAAAGTTCAGCCCTGTTTCAATAACTAATCTTCTTTTATAATCTGATTCCAATTTGTCGCTGTGGCGTTAGATCATTGCAAAACTAGTGGCCGGCATTGTCGAGTAACAGTCAAGCCCTAGTGCTTCTGTAGACTCGTCGTATAGAAGGGCTGATGCACGTTAAATTTGTCCGAAGTCTTCCGTTGACCTGATGTGGAAGCTTGTAAAGGTAGGCGCCGTCTCAGGTGTCGGCTTCATCAATTGACCGTGGTTAAAAATTTAGAACCTCCAAGTTGCTTCAGAGTGTGGCATAAACTAAAATCAAATCAAATGAATGAAATTTATCGCACTCTGCCAATTCAGTAGGCAAAAAGCAATGATTTTCAGCACACTAATGTACGGAAAAATGTCGATTGAAGAATATGTGAATACGTAGAATTTTTAAACTTTCAGGTTGCACTTTATAACTTTTCTAAAACTTTAATATATTTGCGAATTGCCTTCTCCAAAAATAAATTTATCCATTAAAAGTCTCTCTCACTTATATTATCACATGAATACAAAATAAACTGAATGCAGCTGTCTTGCGAAGTAGTTTTCAATTTTAAACATCACGTATTTGAACAAGAGGGTAAATTTTTAGAAGAAATCAAAAATTGACCTTCGCCAATTTATCTTACACTACGATATCATTAATTTTTTTCTACAATGATGCAAACATGTTCAGCCATCTGGTTCTGAATGCAATAACCTTCATATTGATGGTCATCATTATTTCCCGATGAAAGAAATAAGACACCCGGTAATGTTTTTTACAGCTTATTTTCAACAGAACTGATAACAATACTAATATTCAGTGGCGTAGCTACAATGGGCTAGGTGGTGCCGTCACCGGGACCCTCAAGCTCAGAGGGCCCACAACCCCTGACCGCCAAGTAAGCCGAACTTGCGATAATTTCTCCCAAATTTAAGATATAAATAAAGTTTGCAAAGAAACATAACTATAATCATGGAGATTCAGTTGAAAGTAATTTTGAATTTGTAGGGAATCCGCTACATTCTTTCCGTTGTTTGTTTAGTGTTGAGAACTTTACTTATTGAAAGTTTATTTTATTTTCAATTTTTTATTTCTATAAACTGTTACTTGAAAGTTTCATGAAAAATCTTACCATACTTTTTATTACATCTTAAAAACCTACTCTCTCAAACTCAGTGGCGCAACAGCCCATGAGGGCCAAGGCCTACTGTGCCCATCTCAGTATACGTGACCATTGGGCGCTGGGGTGCATGAGCAGATGTTCCGATCAGGTGGTCAGCCTGAAGCGAAACCCCCAGTGTTTGGTCCCAAGTAAGCTTGGTTCTCATTTTATCGACCCACTGATGGATGAAAGGCTGACTCAACCTTGCTTAGCCGGGGTTTGAACCTCGGACCTGTGGTGTGGAAGCGCGATGCACTAACCATTCAGCCACTGGGCTTCTAAAAAACCTACACAAGAGGAAATTCCTTCTAGTTAGATTCTATTTTTAATAAAATATAATTCATATCAAGCTGGTTTCCTGCTTCATATTTCGCAATATTCTTGCATCTGCAATAAACTGATGTAATTTTGTATCCCCTCCTCTGCTCTTTTGCAAAGGAGTTTTTTTTTAAAAAATTATCATATTGTATTGAATTTTCTTGTTTATGAATGTTTTTTGTATCATTTCCTCTCTATCTCGGTGGACCATTTTGTAACTCTAATCCCTCTGGTGAGTGAGTTCGATCCTTCCAAATAAATAGCCAGATATTTCCCAACGACGTTTTGAGCGTAGCATTACTTTTCTCCTTCCTTTTAACGCCAGTAAGTTCTCGAGCACATACGAAATGTATTTCATAAATTACAAACTGAAATTAGGAATAAGAAACCAAGTGGTGCGTTTAAGCTCAATTATTGCCAAGAAAGAGAAGATAGTAAGCAAAATTGTAGCAATTAGCATTTAAAATATTCATATAGTTTTACTTTTATTTAATAAAATTCAACCAAATTAGGACCTCATTTTTTTTCTAGCACCAGGGCCTTTGGATACCTAGCTACGCCTCTGCTAATATTGTAAAGAGAAAATATAATTCAGAAGCTAGTACATTATGATTTGTTTGCTTTTGAAAGTTTTCAATCAGTCTATTTTTGTTTGATACAAGTTCCATAAACCACAGCCAAACACCGAGTAATTTTCACCCACGGTTATTGTCAAAGAAATCATTATATTTTTGCCAGTTGCCGACGCAGAATAAATTTGTCAAATCTAACAAATTCCGCAACAATGATTAAAAATTATTTTTGACGTCTTCCTATGATTTCTGTTAATAGGCAAATAGTAAAAAATTATATTATTATTTTATTTTTTATCTTGCAGAAAGCGAAAATAAGGAAGGTTTCTGAATGATTTAATTGTGCTATAGATATCTACAGAGTGAGTGAATATTAACGTCGCCCTGTTCAGCTATACACGAGGGCTTTTGGCGACGGACCGCGTGATTTTGAACCATGGTCAAGTGACGCGGATGACACCTGAGCTGGCACGCCCTTTCCTAACTACCACATCATACCAAAGGGAGGATGTATGAGCTCTCGATAGATTTAACGTGCATCGCTCCCCTACACGGCGGGTTTTCAGTGTTACTGGGGTTCGAACTCCGATACCTTGACCACTTGGCTACCACGGTCACCAGATATCTGCAGAATTAATGAATTTAACAAAAAAATAAATTAACGAACAACAAAACATTAAAAAAACTATTTAATAACTTAATAATAAAGATTTTGGTAAATATTTTAAAATTTACAGAAGTATCTTTTATCTGAACTTAGATTTGCGTATCCACTTTAGTATTTTTACAAGTTATTTTGCAAGAATATACATTATAATTTTTTTCTCATTTAACAATTAATTATAATTTCACCTTTCATGCAGACTAAATAACTAACAAAGTTTTACATATTTATGAAAGGGATAATTTTATTAATTATTTAGTTAACGTCAGTTAAAACTAGTCTTCATAGTTAATGTATTCAAACAAAGGGCATTATTGCGAGTACCACTGAAAAAACAATGTATTTTTAGGACGATAAAAGCTACAGAAACAGTCCTCTGATGCAGCTTGAATATATTATGAATAATATTTTTCGATAAAATATGCAATGTTTGCTTCATTTTTACTTCTATGTTACAGCTTATAATTTCCGTAAAATTTACAATGCCAAAAGCAATTGAAGCTTTTTCTCATGTTTGTTTCATTTTGTCGCGACCCGTCGGAGTTCGAGGGTTCGAGGAAAAAGCAGACATGATATTAGAGTCACTAATTTTATTCAACTTTTAACACTTAGGAATGCACTTTAGTAAATAAACCCGAGGAGCAATGAGAATTATTAATCCGTGAAGTTATACAGTAGAACGTCGTTTATCTGAATCCATTGGGACAGGACACCGTTCGGATACGCGATTGTTCGGATAACCAAAAACCGAATGTATCCATGTAGATATGAACCGGACACTATAACGAATATTGAAAATCATCTCATGCGGGAAACGTGCTTGAAGAAAAGCAAAATAGGGCAAAATGTCACATTTTACCTTTATTGTGGAAAATAATACTTATTTTTCGCTGTACCATTTTACACCTTCATTTTTTCGCTGAAATGTCTCTGATTCTCTTGAGCAGCAGTACTTGAGTAGGACAACAATCTGATTGTTGTTCGTACCACTCCACAGCTGTCTTTAACGCAAAAACGCGTCAGCATTTGATGGACTCTTACTACTTTCGTTGCTGTTGCTGTCCTCGTCTTTATCCGTTTCATCGTCGACAAGGTCGGATTCTTGAAATCACAATCTCGCATCATTTAGCATTTGAAATCCAGTCTTCTGTATCGCATGCCATCCTGGTTTCTACATCAACAAAACTCAACAAAGAGCATGTATACACCCCTCACTTGGAAACCAACTGACCTAATATTCGCGCAGATGTTTACCAAATCACACAACTGAAATTCTCCAAATATCCCTCATCTTAGATTTTCCCGTCATTTTTGGCCTCATGCGAAACAACTGTTGAGCATTGCACTGTTCGAAAACGTATCCGGACTTTGGTCCGGATATTTGACGCTCCGGATAATAAACGTTCGGAAAACGACGTTCTACTGTATATCAAATATATGGATGCACTTATCTGGCTTAATCTCTTGTACGATCCGGCTTTAACCTGCTAGCACGTTCAGCCTACAGCTGACGTCTTCCACTGTTCCGAGGATCCTTCTTCTAGATTTAATGTTACGAAGTGCGACCACCAGTCGCTAACATTAGGATTTCCGCTTACGTTCAAGTCCTTACCTTTACCTCGCTTACTCAATGATTTGTACTTAAACAGAACTTCGCTTTTGCATGAAACTAAGGCATCTCTACGGAAGCGGTTTTACAACTAATATCACAGCTAAAAAGAATATTTTCTCCAGGAGGATTAGTAGAAACCCGAATAGAACCCGTTACAACTTTACTTTTAGTTACAATTAAAATACTACCGATTCCTTTTTGACTGAAATCGGGAATATTTAGGAAAGACTATTGCTATCACATTGTCGTCATTATGGACAAGTTCTACTTTGTAAACAACAACGTTGAGTGGAACCCTCACTTACTTCCGGTGTAATGTTAATCTATGGGAAAACATCGAAATTAAACTGAGTTTTTCAAACTTTTAATGCAAGTTTTTGAAACTTATTTGCACCATATGGATAGAAGATGATCTGTAGATTTCAGATTCAGGAGTTTATAGTATTTATTTCAGTATCTTTTCTAAAATACCTTGTTAATTTTTTAGCTCAAAGCAATGGAGATTTTGCATTAACTTGAAGAAGAAAAGGGTACTAATGACTGTAGCGCCCTCTTAGTAAGCTTTACGGTAGAACTTGTCCATAGCTGTTAGATAATCATGTTAGGGCAATTGCTCTACAATACATATTTAAATTAAAACTTAAATCTGATGTCAAATTAACGGTCCATTTTAATTTTTCGGAGCTTTTACGCATTAAGAATTTATTTCAGATAGTTATAGATTGTTTTTAATGAAAAGAAAAGGGACATATATATAATAACCTACGAAATAATTTAAGAGTATTTAATTGCGTCACTCAATATTTGAATCTCTCTTTATTTAAAAAAAAATTTTTTTTAAAGTAGGAAATTTAACTATATTTCTAAGCAGCTTGTTATAAATTACTCTAATTTTCTATGTCCTTAATGGAATTTTCCTTTTTATCAAAACCTATTCTCTCTTTCTTACATTGTTTCAAGTGTATGTTTGCATCACATCATATTTTGACTCATTATAAAATCTTGATAATATTCTTGTTTTTTCTATAACCAGAAAATTTAGTTTTGGCTGTGTATATAAAGGCAAATATTTTTTTCGAAGTTATTCTTGCAAAATTTCAAAAATATGCTTTCGTAATGAGAGTATATGGCAAAAGTATCTATAAGTAAAATATTAGGTTGCATATCTATGGGAATATACCATTTTCTTCCAAGAAAAATATGTGCAAAAAATATATTGATCTTTATAGTGCTAATACCTAAAAAATGAGAGAGGGTATTATTGAAAAAATGCAATGTAATAATAAATAAAAAAATCGAATGTTATTTATTTAAAATTATTTTTCAAGATAATCATATACAGTGAAAATCATTTAACATGAAACTGAGGGGTTTGAAATATTTTTTCTTGTTAAGAATACGAAAAAAACATATATTCAACAAATTTAGTTTGATTAGAGAATATTTTATTTACATAGATATGTATAAGAATGCGTTTAATAAAAATCAATGAATTAAAAACATTTACAAGAACTTAATGAAATTTAATAAAAATTTAGCAATACCAAAATCTTTCCCGATTTCAGTTCTCGTCTTCTGTTTTTGATCAACAGCACTTAGAAGTTCCATCTTCATTTAAAGCGAATAGAAGTTTGCTTTCCCGGAAGAGAGAGTGAAAGTATGTAGCTTAGGTAAAAAAAATTGGCTCGTGTCACAGGCTATTCAGAAGGTATTTAAAAGCCAATTAGCTCCTTTTTACGAAACATGTGAAACCTCCTCTCTGTCATTCCCTCTTATATCTCACCTACACGGCTGGTGTTTTCCATACTTTGTTCATTCCCCCAAACAAAAATGTTTCGTGTTAAACGATTTTTGTTTCATGTTAAAAGAAAAAATGCATGACAGTGCATAGTAGTTTGGACCGTTGCATTATTTCGTATTAACCGATATTTCGTCTTAAGCGTTTTCGAGTTAATATGAAAGTCGTCTTAAGCGTTCGTTTCGTATTTACTGTATTTACGTTTCAGTAAATATTTTACTTTACATAAATTTTCAAAGAATTTTCATTTCATTATTTGTGAATAAATAAAACTAATTTCTCACAAGAGCTTATTCGATTCGTCGAATCTTAATGTTATATAATTCCTAATCTTGATCTCTTTTGAGCTATAAAGTTCCATGTTTAAGTAAAGGAGTTGAGCAATATTTCCCGTATCTAATATTGTCTGATCTAAAGAGTTCTGAAATCTTTCATCTTGTCTTGTAAACTTTTGGAACTTTCCGAAATTAAGTGGCTTTATTTTTCCGAAGCATTATCGCTTTAACGACTCAGCATTTTCTGTAATTGATGTGTTTATATTTATAGTGATTTATCTAGAGATTTGGTATATTCAGCAAAATTATGTTTATTAACTTATAAACTGCAGGTGCATCACTTATTCTCGTGAATTAATACTTACATTCAACAAAGCTTCGTAGATACAACCGATCGATGACATTTTATTCATCGCAGATCCTTCAATGAGAATTGATTTGAAAAACTTTGAGAAAGTTTTGGTAAAATGTGATATGTAAAAGTTGTTTATAAGTTAAAAATTTAACACAATATTGTTCACCATATATAGT